>BLKR01014882.1:0-62500 GCA_011170035.1 Teleogryllus occipitalis
TGTGGGTCCTTGATACAGAAAAATCGAATGACGGCCAAATGCCTATGTGTCCGTTTGTGAACAACGCTAACGCTTAAACCATTCAGACAATTTTCTCCAAAATTGGTATTTATCAATTGATCTGGATGATGTCGCAACTTCTTGAATTTGAAACCGATATTTTAGGTTTTTGGGGTCCTATACATGAAGCCCCAGAAATATTTTCAAAATTTTCAAGAAAATGATTTCATCCTTTTTGATTAAATTTTGTTGTTGGATAGTGTGAACGTTTGAGACAATGGTATAGGTCTCATTTTCGATGAAGACCCTAATTTTTCGAAAACCGCGATAATTCAATTTTTTTTCGGCGTCTTCCTACAACTACAATTTTGAAGATATTTTTTTTCCTAGTGAAATGTGTTCATCAAAGCAGTTAAAAAGAGATCATGTTCAATATTTTGAAAAAATTGATATTTTGCGTAGTTTTAAATGAAACATAGGCTTTTTAAAAAGAACTTTAAACAATTTTCAGCTTCAAATTTTGTCTTTTATTTTTATCATCGAATGTAGCAAATAACTGCAAAGATACTGGTGACGATCCTATTTTCGGCTCATTCTGCATTTTCGAAAATTGCAAAAAAGTTTGAAATTGTAAAATCGAATTTGGCGCGCTTCGTTTCTGCGTTGCCAGTTCGGAAAATTGCAACACCGTTTCAAAATACTTCGAATTTATCACATTGTTTTCGGTCGTGATGATTGTATGATTTAGATAATATTTTTCTGGAAGGAAATAGATTGAAGGAATGTCATCAATTTTAAATTAGAACTAACAAGCACACTTCTGTATTTTAAGAATTTTTATTTGCTGATTATGGTGATAAAAAATTGGAAGCTAACTTTATATGTAATCAAGATATGCTTGTGTGAAATTATTCTTGTTTTCTGTATTATGATTTGTCAATACTGTAACATTCAAATTTATTCAGGTTTGTTTCATTTCAAAAAGTTACAAATTCCTCTTTCTGGCAAAGCAAATAAATAAATGTGAAAACACGTGGTTTTTTTCTAACTTGGCATCTGTGGGTAGTATCTCCGATATGGAATTCAGCACTTGTTGCGTTATTCTCAGTCCTGCCGCTAGAGTCGCTTGATCTCCAGCACTGCTTGATACGGTCGCGATCATGCGATATCTTGTGGCAGGACCAAGAAAGATGCAAAACGGAGTGCCGAATTTCATGTTGGAGATACTACCCACAGATGCCACATTAAAAAACAAGTATAAGCACGAGAGGAATTAAGACTTTTTCAAGTGAAAACTGTTTTCAGTAGGGCACAAATTACAATATTTTATTATAAGAAAACTATTTTTAATCATGCAAGAAGCTATGTGCTGTTGGAACACCTCTAGTTTCGTGAAGCATTACATAACTTTTTCTTAAAAAGTATCTTCTTAAGGGCAAGAAAGTAAAAAGTAAACTTACCTAATCATTCGGGAGGAAAAACGTTTACGATGCCAGTAGAAACCCATCTCGCCACTTAAGTTTCCTATATTCTTTCACTTACCAATCATTTGATTTTAATGGGAATGTCAAAAGTAGCGGCTCCTTTTTTTCATATATTTCGGGCGGAGTTACCATTATTTACACATTATCTTCCATTTCAATATCCATTACACCGACAGACCCTGACATTCTCGGCGCCATTAAAGAAAACACAAGAACAACGATCAACAAGTATCAATCGCGCAACTTCTCTAGTACGATGGCTTGGAGAAAGGCGGGTAGAGTGGGGGCTTTAGTTACAACATCGACCACTAGATTTTACGAAGAAATGCTAATCTCTTGAATATCAGTCATGCCTTCGCAACTTTCTCCATCATTTGAGTTCTAACTTTCTCAGGAGTTCGAGGCATCTCCTGCGATGGATCTGGACATGCTTTGGTCATTTCTTTACATATTGTTTAGAAAATTTCGACCAGGAGTTTTCGGTTTCAACTGTAAATATATTTAATTATGCACCAACGAAGATGTGTTTGCAATGTTGTCAACAGTGCGCGCTGCGGGCTTTGGCCTTCAACTGTTTACTGCAGTAGGGAGGGGAAGCAAGGTCATTGTTCAACAAAAGTTGCGCGGGTAATATATGGACATGCTAACAGAACATGATCGAGTGATAATCCCACTACGTTTCAATGCCAGTATTACTTTTAATTACAGGAAAACATGTGTAAAAATGGTTTCAAATAAAATATTGTACATCACACGGCAACATTTCTTTGACTTTTGACCCTATTCTTGACTCTACAAGATTTCCCGCCTTGGCCTGCCGTCCCCGGAGAGTGAACTGTCTCGTCATGAAAAGGTCAACTTTCTTGCCTTATGATGTAACACACGATACTCGTGTAATTTTGTTAAATTTATTCAAGTCAATTGTCTCACTGATATTACCATGGAGCTATGAATACATGGAGGTGACATTACTCACCTCTGTGTTAGCCTTTCTTCTCCTCATTCATAAATGTGCTGTTAACAAAGTGCTATAAATGTAATATTTTTTCAATAAATAATTAGTTTATTCACTTCATAGATTCAGCTCAAATCCTGCCAGGAGAAAAGTGTTCATTTCTTTAACCGGCCCAAACGAGCCATGAACCACGTTGCCAACCCAACAGCGGCAAACTTCACACTTTTCAAGGCCCTCTCGACACTCCATCGCGTCTCAGACCACAAGCGGTTGTAAAGAAACCTTCCCTTCTCTGTTCATAAGATAGGGCTCACCTATTCGCGCATCACATTATACAACGTACACGACTATAATACCAATACATGATGTACACATTAACAGTTAATTAGATAGAATAATGGAAAAATAGAGTATATACATAACATATTCAACAAGATTCAGTCAAGGCCACCTAGCGGACAGCTCGCCACCCTTGCCTCAGATGGGTTTGGTGTTCCAGTCAGCATACGAGAGGGTACAAACGTTGCAGTAATAATTCCGACTCACTATTTTCGCTTTTTCTCTTATTTATGAATATATATTATTTTATATAAATTATTTTATGTATATTATTTAGAGCTTGGAGAGTTCATTTTTCTAACAAAATAGGCTTGGCGTGTAAAGTACGCCGCGCGGGTACTTGTGTGACAAAGCATAGCGCGAGTATCTA
The DNA here is from genome assembly GCA_011170035.1 of Teleogryllus occipitalis. Lineage (NCBI taxonomy): Eukaryota > Metazoa > Arthropoda > Insecta > Orthoptera > Gryllidae > Teleogryllus > Teleogryllus occipitalis. The sequence goes on from BLKR01014882.1 coordinate 3,149, forward strand.
AGGGCTGACATCTTTTTAATCTCCTGCACTACTTGCCTTTGCTTAGGAGAGAAACGATAACATTTTATTTTAATGGATGTGTTCTCACTTAGTTTGATGTCATGAATTACTTCATTAGTTTTACCAGCTTTTGTCGAAAATAAATTTCGAAACTGCTAGTGATGATACTGTTTGTGCAAGTGCGTGATCATGACAATTGATAATTTAGCAAGCGCGAGTCTCTCTTAGGTGGATTATCTAACGTTCTCTAATTGTAAGTCGATCATCAAGGTCCCCGTTGTGTATCTTATCAATTTATTCTTTCAATTTAACAACTTGTTCCTGATCCTCAATGAATTTATCTTTAGCAAAGCATGCTATTTCACACTGCAATGTTTGTTCTCTTACCTCATCTGGTTTATTTTCAGAAGTTTCTACTTGCCTGTGACTATTTTCCTGTTCCTTACAATGCAGTTATTTTTCATGCTGCTCAAATATGAACAATTTTTGCTGTAGTTATTTTTCTCTCTAGCCAACATCGTTTTAACCTCATTCACTATATGTTCAATCTCTTCCCTCGTTTTAAACGTTGGAACGTGTCCTTGAGTAAAGTTTTTTGTCAATTTTCCTAGCTGTTTCGTTCCCAAGCAAATACTTATTAATCTCACGGCTATCTGGAACCACCATTGCTCTACCGAAAAGTTTCCCGAATAATCCAATAATTTTAACTTCTGACACAGGCACTGACACCAGTTCCTCTGATAGACGGTTTTAACGCAAATAGACTCGCCTATACAGTGACTTATTTCTTGAAATCACATCAATATTAGCCCCAGTATCTCGAAGAATATCCATTTATTAAATTGTTGCAATATTTATCATTTGTATCGAATTGAATACTTTCTATACCTAGTTCTAAATTTAACATATCTACACTTACTTCATTTACTTAGAATACAGGTTACGCCTTTACTTCCTGAACATTGTTATATTTTCCAGAATCCATATCACTTTTATTTTTAGGGCAATTTCTTTTAATATGCCCTACCATTTCACAAAAGTATCATATAAATACCCTTCTTTGCTTGCCATCAAGGAAGAGGAACATGTTTTATTAATTTGTGTGGAAGATGATTTGTTTTCACGAGAACACTTATTTTATTTTACTTCAAACTTGCCTCCTAAGAATTATTTGAGCATTGGTTATAATTATTAGCTTGTCTCTTTTTTGTTCTATTATCTATTATAAGCTGATCACTAGTTTTAAATCCACAACCTAAGATGGCACCATTAAATTCTTGCAAGACCTCCGCAAAATCTTATTACGATTCTTAAATTTGCGCCACTGCATCAACAGCTGCTCCCTCACCTGGTATGGAACTAGCATTTTCATCCTGTCCGATACGAGTAACGATATCATATCATCAACTGTTTCAATTTGCATATCCCCTAACCCAACCTGATAATGTTATATACAGGTCATAAGAGATCTCATTCCACGTTTGATTCGTGGTTTTCTTAATTTCAAAAAAATGTCGGCGTAATTTTTCTGACGTAACAAGATATAGTTAACCACTCTTTCATTTGCTCGTATGACTTCATCCATATTTTGTGTCGTAACATATTCAGCCACAGAAGGACGCATCAAAATATTAAGAACTGAGCCCATCTTGAACACCACTACTCGGTCCATTAACCTGTCTTCAGAAATCGACCTATCTCTAGAAGCACTTTCAACTTCTCTGACTCTTACTTCAGCTTCAATTCTCGCTAATTCGATTTCCTTTTCTTTATCTAACCTTGCTAATTCGATTTCTTTTTCTAACCTAGCTAATTCTATTTTTTTCTCTGGCCAATTTTATTCTATCTATACATTCTTTAAACCATATGTCTAGTGGTTCTTGAGTTTGGGTTACATGAAAGAAAACAGAGATTTTACATTGCCGACGTGTCTGTTTTCTTTCCTGTGACCCAAACTCAAGAACCATTAGACACATAATTACAGCGGGTCAAGAATCATTAAACATCCTTTAAACCATTCACCCTCGAAATCTGAATGGCTCTTATTTGCCATCTCAAGATGTCTTAATGTCATGGTACGAGATGAATCAATTTCTAACGCTTCCACCAGTTCTACTAAAACATCGTTCGATAATCCCGAAATTTTATTACCGAATGTTAATGGAGGGAGAGAGTTCCCTTCACGACAGCCTTTATTTATTTTACGTCAAAAACAGTTAAAAACTATGAGTGACTTGCTATGGGAAGAAGTGAATTCTGTGCACGTTTTCAAAATTCTGTGACTTGAATTTTGAATACAGAAAGAAAATGAGCGATTTCTTGAAAGGATTGTTAACAAAAGTATTCGTACGGATGCAACAAAATCTATGCTGAAGGGTAAGTCAGCTATAAATTTGGGCTCTTATCCCTCATCGTGTCCTTCGTCATGGAATAAAACTTCCCGCCGCGACATCATGAAGAACGATCATTTAAATAACATAATATCCCACTGAGTTTTCGAAGACGTGTGCATATAATGAAGTGGCATTATTATTACATTACATTTGATTTATTTGAACCGCAATTGGGTATGACCCGGTGGCAGTTAAATAACAATAATTACAATAATAATAACAATATTAATAAAGGAGCACAATACAAGCCGAACATGCAATAATCATACTATCACTAATATTAAGTATCATAACAAATATTTCAACTGTCATGATATATAATAATTATATGTCGGTGATGCTAAAATTTAATACAAGCTACATAAATATTGGCTAATTTTTTTTATGACTCGCCTTTTTATTATGACTCGTCTTGACTCGCCCTATCGCGCGAAGCTCGCCTTCACGGCTCGCACAAGACCTTCACGGCTGCATCTGCCTCTGCGGATGGAAGATAAGAGCTCTCCCCTCTGTGCATCTTTCGTCTCCGCTGAGACCTACGCGAGCGAAGGAAGGGTAAGTGCACGCGTCATTTTGAAGAGCCACCAGCTTCGTTTGGAGAGGGCGGTGGACCAACCGCTCGTTCAGTTGAACCGTCTCGTTTGAACGGCTCGCCCCTCTTCAGGAAGGACTGCGACTCAGGCACCGAAACGGAGCCTGTCTTCGCTTCTCCTTTAAATCATCGGTGAGTGCATCCACTTTCGGTGACAATTCTTAACCGAAAAAAAGCTGCTGCCTAAAGGGGGAAGATGCACCTTAAAACACTAAAAATTAGATTTTTAAAAGCATTTTCTCCTATGTATATTTTATTTTATTATATAACATTTTATTCTATGTATATATTATTCAGAAATATTTTGGTGAAAAAAGTATTTCGATATCTGCAATAGTTTTCGAGTTATGATTTAAAAGGTATGTCGCTGCATCATGCATCTATTAGAGGAGTAACGTAAGCAAAACTCAACAATCTATCTTCGTCCCTTCTTTTCCAGAACTACCGTTTTTAAGAACCCATATAACTAAATCGTTTTAAAGCTATGAAACTTTTTTAGGATGCATTTAACCAAGTATTATCTACAAAACCATGCTAAATCATACACTTTAGATCAGTAATTTTTGTGATAAAAATTATGAAAAGAACTATTAATCATCAATATATTAATTTTGGATACAAATTAAAAATATAATTTATCCATAGATCTAAATGAAAGAGCCTCATTTTGAACCTGTGAGTATTACCGACAAATTAAAAGAAGAAATTTGTAAAAATCTTCAAAATTATTTGAGTTGTCAGAGAAACACTTAGTCAGTGCAAAAAAACTGTTCAATTTTGATTTAAAAAAAAATTATTAAGTTAAAAGCAAATTTGTTCTTGCAGAAGAAAGATATTTCTGTGTGTCAGTTCATTTTCACTGCTGTGGAGTAGGACTTTGAGATATAAACTTATGACAATAATAATAATAATAATAATAATAATAAAGACAAAAATTGTTGCGAACCTTTTTAGTAAACACATTTTTAACGTAAATATTTTTCGTCTAATGTTTTTCGACAATATGACGTAGAACTCAATTTCTACGTCACCAAACCCGTACAGAAATGACACTTTTACTATCATAGGAGATAATTTTATCTCTCCAGGAAGTTAATATTTTGTTCCTTGTTTACTTTACATTATAAAACATGAGACGAATGTATTTGAGTACAGTCGATAAGTTATTTTATCTTGTAAAATGTGAGGTAAAATATTTAATTTTTTATTTTCCTTATATTCGTATTGTCAAAAACCTCTAAATTTTTCATCTCGAATTACTCCGTGAAGTTTTGGTAGCCAAAAACAGGAAATTTTCGGGCATTTTCATTTTTGTGTAATACGTTTTTAATGGTTGAGCTTAGTGAAAAATGGTCACATAGAATTGAGGATCATATATTCTTTACAAATTTGCTTTATACATTATTTTTCGCAAGGAAATAGCAAAAGAGATACCACGTTTTGAAATTTCACTAAATTTTCCTATTTATTTTTAAGTTGCCCTAAATTACTAATAGTTTCTCTAATTTAGTATTTTTGAATTCTATGGTGATTACAAATAAAAATCTATTAAATTCTAAAGTTTTTAATACTTTGTCCGGTTAAACTCAGAACTTTCAAGCATGAGTTTGAGGATTTCTTACTAATAACACTATAAAGAAAATAAAAATAAAATCTTCTACCTTATTTTTTGCAAGGTGGAACCCTGATGGTTTGCACTATTTAGAGAGAATATGATTGACAAAAATTTAGAATAATTATAAAAATTACTACTTATTAAAAATAACTGTGAATATAAAAGTTTTTAAAATGAACTTTGAGCATTACATAGGATGACACTGTAAATTCGTTTCTATCTTGTTTTAATACATGAATTGACGCGGTTGAACCTTCCTTAATTTGATTATCAATGTTTGTTATATTTTTAATAAACTTTTCAATGAACAGGTACCTCCTCTCGGCTATGGCCAACGACATACAGCCACCATGTCATTTTATGGTGATTATACTATTAGCCGCTGCACTAGCCAATAAAGTTGCCGACGTCAATCTTTCAATTTGCTAGCATCAATCTTTAAATTTCTTTTTGGCTGCATCATAAATTGTTTTAGAATTTTGTGGTAATGAATTTGCATTTGCTTCCTTAAGAGCATCAACAATACATTTCGGTTCTGCGCAATCAATAGTTACGAGTAGTAATTCATATTGTTTATTAACGGTTTCTATACTATTTCAATGACCGAAAAAGGAACTCTTCAAGAGTTATGAATTATGTTTGTCATGCAAATATTGTTTCATTCATTATATTGTAATATTTCCCTGACAAAAGTTTTGAAATGATTGGAAAATAGCATAAACGACTAAGGAGAAACTGCATGATTTCACCCTCAGCCTACGTAGATTTTTCCCTCGGACTTCAAACCTACAATTCAGGAAAATTCATGCTTATCTCTCCCTTGTTATGTAATTTCTTATTTGAAAATTTTACTTACAGTTTCCCTTTAATTGAACAAAATTTGTATTTGCCAATTGAAAAGAAATATCCCATGTTGGGTGTTCCGCTTTTTGTCTTCAAGGTAGCTCTCCTATGTCTTGTCTAAGGGTCTTCTCCAGTCGGGACCTTAGAGATTCTCCTGGTTGGGGCGGTGCCTCGCTGGTGGGAGATATCTGGTTGGGGAAAACCCCGCTAGTCGACGGTAGGTCGACTCTGGACTCGACATCTAGTGAGGGAAGATTGCAGCCATCTCCCGTGAAAGGAGCATACACTACAGTTACGGGACTAATGACGAAAGTAGTTGACGCGTCTGAATACACGAAGTAATCAATTGAAATGGTAGGCCTCCGTGGCCGGAGTCAGTGCATATTTCACTGATTTGCAGACCCAGCATGATCCGCTAGACTCAGATAACAGCGTTTTGGTTCGGGAGCGGTGGCTCAGGGCATCAACTGATATCACTGCAGTCCCTCTGGTGGTGAGGTTCTAGGTTCGAGACCCGACGGCGGCAGGATTTTCGACACTGAAGTAGGTTGAATTCAGTCGCTGTCTGGAGGAGAATTCTAGCGGCCGGTTGCTCTGATCGGTAGTTTTCCTTGATTTCTCCGATCCACACCAGGCGAATGCAGGAGCAGAACCCTATCAAACGGGCCACGGACCGTGCGTGATCTTTCCTTCCTCTTCCTTGTCCTATCGTCAGCCTCCCCCCCCCACACACACTTACATGCGCTACACTACCACATATTCCGGGAGACCGGACGGGAGCTTAGAGCTTGTTCCGTCTGGGGCGGTGTCCCACTGGTGGGAGAGTCCTGGTTAGGGGGAAACCCCACTAGCCAACGGTAGGTCGGCGCCGGATCTCGCCATCCGGCTTGTGAAGATCAACGCCATCTCCCGAGGAAAAACCTACACTACACTTACGGCACTAATGACCAAAGGTGTTGACGTGACCGAAATCACTAACCAACCAATCGGCGTCCCCGAATATTTCACAATTTTTTTTTGCGTTATGTTTTGTTTTTTTGCAAAGTGTTTACTGTGTGCTCCATAACTCGCGTTTTCGGGGCGCACCCCTCCCTCGCCCTCGATGCGCGGGGGCGTGGCCGCGGTGGCGGACGACTTTGGACTTTTTCGCGGCCGGACTTGTGTTTTCTTGTACGCGGCGCCCTTCCTGTGCCGGCGGCCTTAGGCCGTTTCGCGCGGGCCTCGTGGCGTGTTCGGCGCTACCCCGAGAGCCACTTTGCACGGCGCGGGAAAAGGCGGGCTCTCGCCAACGCTCACACCGCGGCCGAAGCACCGGTTCTCGTCAGATCGCCGCAGTTAAGCGCCGCCGGGCCCCGCCAGTACCGGGTCGGGAGACCGCCCGGGAACCCAGGGTGGCGTTGGCCTTACTCTGCAAGCAGGGGGCCCCTCGACGCTCCCTTTTTTATCACTCGATTTCGCAGTTCGCTCAGGGGCCTACTTGGGTCCCTTTTCATCGGTCTGTTTCTCCTGTTTTTTTTTCTCGCTCTTGTTTCGTTTCGTGTTCACGAGAAATTTCCGTTACGCCTGCCTCGTTGTGCGCGCGTGTCGTGCGGATTGCGTCGCGCAGGCGTTGCCTCCAGAGGCAAAAACGTAATCACGGACAATTAATCAATCGAACAGCCGGAGCGAGTGTCTAATTCACTGATTTGGATACCGCGATAGACAGGGATGCCAACATTTTGGCCGTCATGCCATTATTTTCGACGCAGTCAGAGTTGCTGCTGAGAGTAGCAATGCTAACCGTTAGCTAAAATCAGCCGGTGCTGTGGTACGGTTGCTTTCCAAACGTGCGTGTGGATTTCTATTAAAAAAACATAAGTGAAAATCTGGGAGAATTAGTGTGATATTAATTAATTAACTTTGAACATATTCCTGGACTTGAAATTACGAGAATTGAAGATTGATAATTAACCCAAATTGATAATTTTATTTTGTAGAATGTTAGCATTGGTATTGGTATGAAGTTGGTTAATGTTAATGGAATGTGAGAGTATTTTTTCTCATTGAATAAACATTTTTTAAATAAAATATGTTCTACAAATCAGTCATTTAAATATGGGCGAGTACAAGTTTTCGAAAATATGAGTATTTTTCGCGTAATTTTGCGTTAAAAATAGGCTTTTAAAATATTTTATCAAAAACGGCTTCAAATGTATATTTTGTTTATAATATATATATATATATATATATATATATATATATATATATATATATATATATATATATATATATTCCCAAACCGAGCAATGTATACTGATACGGATAGCACAGAAGCAGTTTTTTGTGAAGTCTCTGTAATTCCAAAAATTAAAAAAAGAATTAAACAAAAAATTGAGATTTTTCCTCTTAATTTAATCCGTTTAAAGAAAATTATCCTTAAATAATAATATGTATACTTTTTAAATGACAAGATTTCATGAAATTTTTGTTTGAAGTGAAGACAATTTTTTCTCAAAAGCGGTTCCAAAATTTTAAATTGTTCTCTCCCGAAGAAAGGAAATTACGCTTGTGTATGAGCGACTTTTGTAGAATTTTTAGTATTTTCAAAAACTTCAAAAGTTCTTTATAACTTTCGTAAACTTAATTTGTAATTTGAGGAAATATTGTAAAACCACTAGTTTTCTTTGATTAAATTAGAGAGTAAACTTGCTGGTATACACTGTGAAAGAATCTCTGGCCTAATGTTTTAATAAAAATGTTAATAAAGCATTTTTTAAATTTCTGGATCTGGGATTGGGAAAATTAAGTTAAATATAAAATCGTTTTAATAAATATATTGTTTCGATTCCTTCAATAATTTATTATGGAAAATTATGAAATTAGTTTTTATGTGAATGAAGGCATTATTAAATGATTAGCGATATAGGAGAAAGGTAAATCTATTTCGATATCATTTGCTCACAAGCCTGGTTTTTTTCCTAAAAAAATCTCACCTTCCCTTGAACATTATAACACTTTCCCTATCCCACTTTGTGTTACCAAAAGGAATAATTATTTATGAGAGTAAACATTGATTTTTAATGAACTGTTTGTTATCGAGTGTTTGAAAGGTACGAACTCATAAAAATTAAAAAAAATACGTAACACAGTGATTAGATTCTATATTTGGTACATGCACCAGAACCATACTGTAGGATTACTCACAAACTAGCAGTGTGATGGAAATTGACTTATTTCTTCCTCCTCAGAAACATGTACTAAACGCCTCTTCTTTTTACTGTTGGTTTTCGGAAGAGTATCAAATTGGCAGCAGATAAGAAAAAGTTTACCAAATTATACATATCGAATTTTGTTTCATCAGAAAATCAGGTGCAAAGAGAGTAGCGTTTAAAACATTTTTCATTTTCATACAAATTTGAAAGCAAATTTTGAGAAATAACTGATTGATTACTGATTCCGGGCGCGTACGCTGCTAAGAACATTAGTCCCATCAGTGTAGTGGAAGCTTGTATTGTGGTAGATGGCGGTTAATGCAGAACTTCAGAACAGAATACAGAAATTCTATTTTACTCTATTCTTACAAAAAATTTAAAGAACAAATTTGGAATCACTTTGGAGTCGTTTTTGGAAAAAGATTGAAAATGTCACAGGGGTTTCATGTAAAGTACCCTCAAATTTTGAAGAATTTTTTGGGGAAAGACTGCGATATTTCCATTTTGAAAGAAATCGTACGTATTAGTTTAGGTGCTAGTGGTGTTCACAGACGGACAGGCTGACAGACAGACGGACGGAAGGAAGGACGGACGGACGGACATTTTGAAAAACATCACTTTTTCCGCATCATGGGGCTCCAAACGTGTATTTCCTTTGAAATCTCAAAATCGATTTTCCGTAGCATTACAAACTTTCTCTATACTACGTACTTTACTCTTTATGTATGTAGTACGGGTAGGAGAACGTAAGAAAGCAATATTACAAACGAATTGCATACGTTCTATTTTTGCATAACAGCGTTATAAATTTATAAGAGTTTCAAAGTTAATCCTAGGAAACAACTGAATTGTAGCGTCGCGGTTGTTCCACATCTTTGCAGAAAAATGATGGGCGGCTGTTTGGTTTACCACACCTTTCACAATTCCCTCGGTGCAATTGCTGAATGTGTGATGTGGCAATTCGTGTCAAAAACAATAAATACGTAGTAATCTTTTTCATAAGATGCCAATTTACGAAGGATTTCATGTAACGAGAATGGTAGTTGATAGTGCTGGAATACAAAAATGTACAGTAGGACATCCACGTCTAATCTGACTGTTTCTTTAATATTATTCGACATAGAAACTTGGATATACAGAAGTAATTATGAAATTTTAGAAAGTACTATTAAAACATCTTTGGAAAAATTGGGTAAAATGGAAAATTAAAACATTAAATAATTAACAATATTTTAATCATTCATACCATAAAGGGTTAGGCAGTATTTAAATACTTGTATTTGAAGTACATATTTCAAACACATTTTATATTTTTAAAATGTTATTTTTTAGTTGTTTTTTTGACATGTATTTTTGAGACTATTTAAATACTTAAAATAGGTGTACTTAAGGAAATACTTAAAATACTTCAAATACATATGAATATAACGAGGATAGTTTCTTTTTGTTTGATTTAAGCTAGCGAATGTGTGAAACAAAAAAAGCTCTTTTCAGCTGTTGAATTTGAATTCTCTTCATTTTAAATTATAAATGTAAAAATAAATTAAAAATGCTCGACAATTATCTGACAACAAAAAATTCTTTTATTCCTTATACCTACAGTCTGAACAATGCCCTTTTTGTCTATTTTATTTCTTTGGATGTATTTTTAGGCAACTTACTCCATTATCAATGTTTTACCTCAGAAATGACATTTGTGAGGGTTTTCTAATGCACATAAATGCCTATTTTAGACATAATTGCCTATATTCGAGCGTTAAGAGTCTGTAAGTGCCAATATATTTTCCGCATTTTAATATGTTTTGTTCACTTTATATTTTTATGCAACAATATTTTGAGAAATCACTGATGGATGTTTTACCAAACAAGTAACAACCGCGTAAAATCTGCCAGGGCGTCCTCCGATCGAGAAGCTGTATGCCCTGTGTGTTCTTTCCTGTCACGCGTCAAGCAGGGACGCCGCTTTGAGACGGATGGGAATTTGACATTGTGCGGTTTATCTTATCTACTTCGCCGAAGCCGGCCAGGGCGCTTCAGGAAACAGGAAATTGCTTTCGTCTTTCCGACCTTTGCAATGATTTAGTGTGCCAAGAACACAACTGTCTTCAAAAATAGCGCTACCGGCATCTTTTGCTTTTAGAAGGTAGAATTACACAGTTGGATAATTCTGTATTGGTTTCGAAGTTGGGAGCATTCTATACCAATTGCTGTTCCTGTTAAGAATACTTGCTACAATGTCAAAAGAGAAACCGGGAGCGGTAGCTCAGTGTATGAACTGATGTCACTGCAGCGCCTCTGACCGGGAGATCCTAGGTACGAGTCCTGACGGTGGCAGAATTTTCGACTCTTGCTTTTCAACTAGGTCGAATTCAGTCGCTGTCTGGAGGAGAATTCTAGCGACCGGCTGCTCTGATCGGTAGTTTTCCGTGCTTTCTCCGATCAGCACCAGGCGAATGCCGGAGAAGTACCCTACCAAATGGGCCACGGACCGCGCGCGACCTTTCCTTCCTCTTCCTTGTTCTATCCTCTCCCCTTATACACACACACACACACTTACACTAACATGCACTCCACTACCACATATTCCGGGAGACCGGTCGGGAGCTTAGAGCTTATCCCGGCTAGGGCGGTGCCCCGCTGGTGGGAGAGTCCTGATTAGGGGGAACCCCACAAGCCGACGGTAGGTCGGCGCCGGATCTCGCTATCCACCGGTGGAATATCACCGCCATCTCCAGAGAAAAAACATGCACTACACTAACGGGACTAATGACCAAAGTAGTTGACGTGCCCGGAAACACGAAAAAATCAATGAATCAAAAAGAGAAAGTTCAAGAAGTCCATTGCTAAAAGAGTGGTATTTATGGAGAAGATTCACGGCGAACTGAAAGATATTTTTCTGCAATATTATGAAACGTTGGTAAACTGCAAAAAATATTTATTACAACATAAAAACACTGCAATTCGTGCAAAAATTGCGAAAAAAAGTGACAAAAACTACTCAAACTTTCTTCAGCAAGTGCAGTTAAAAGATGAAGACAAGAAAGAACTTCAAGACTGACTTGTGCCACGCCGAAAATATTCCATTTTCAAAACTGGTAAATTCAACATTTAACCAGGTTAACCAACAAAATATAAAATTTTACACGAGTCAACTTTTAGGTAATATTATATACCTCCACAATATGTTTTGACAATCGAAGAAATTCGAATTGTTTTTAGAGAATTGTGTTGATCCTTTATGTAGTTCGTATTACGTTTAAATTTTAATATAATTCAACCATAATGCCCATTTTCTTGCCTATTTTTAAGTTTTTACTTCCTAAGTGCCTGCCTTTTGTCAACTATAATGCCTACTCCCTTGTCTATTTTCGACCTTTTTAGTGCTTACATGTCCGAGCTCTACTTATAACACTATACTTGCTTTTATGACGTGGCATCTGAAGGTAGTATCTCCAATACGGAATATGGCACAGCTTTTCGCGTCTTTCTCAGTCGTGCCGCTAGAGTAGCTTCATCTGCAGCACTGCTTGATGCGGTCGCGATCATGCGACATCTTGCAGCAGGACCGAGAAAGACATGAATTGTCGTGCCATATTCCATCTTGGAGTTACTACCCTCAGATGCCATGTTAGAAAAACCTAAGTATAGTTTACTTTCATTCGCGCCAGTTGGACGACTGTTTTTCTTTGCGAATGTTTTATACATTCACCAAATAGGGCCTTATTGTCTGATGATTTGTTTGAAAAACTGTTCGCTTAAAAAGGAAATTCCGTTTATTTGGATTAGACTTATACGTTATTGTTAAGAATTGTATGACTGTCAATTAGTAATTTATTGTTATTGACAATTATTACAATATTTCGTTGACAATAAAAAAGTCACAATAATCGACAATCGTTGCAATAAAAAAGAAGAAGAGGAAAGTATTGTATTTACTGCATTTTCAGTATTTGAAGTATTTTCAATATTATTTAGCTATTCAAAATCTAACATATTTTGAGAATGTACTTAAATACTAATTAACGAAGTTTTTTGGCGAAGTATTTAGATACAAAATTTAGAGTAGTTTGCCCAATCCTGATACCCCACGTATGTGAGTAGGAACATGAAGTTAGTATTGCTGTTTTCAGAAGCTTTTAGAGATTTTTGTTTCTACATTTCCAACACTTGCCAAAGCTGCGCTGAAATGACGAACAAACATTGAAAGGGAGAGCCATTAAACGATCGGGCACGAGATCGACATTAAGATCGCTTTGGCGAACGTATTCTCTCGACTAACAAGTTACAACGTGGAGAAATAATAAGCGCGAGTTACCTTCATAAGAAAGCTGGGAACTGGACGTAGAAAGTGAATAAACGTGTTTTGAATAATACAAACATCCAGAAATAAGTAATATTTTTCTACAGTAGTCATACACTCCTTCCAGATTTAACCAGAGTACGTACTGTACATTTTTTTCGCAGAAGAAAAAATAGCCAAGTCAGAAAATGATTTCGATATACAGAAAGAACTAGCGATGTATAGAAACGTTTTCATACGGAATTTTGAAGGTACAGAAACATATTCAATTTATAAAGAATTTATGGAGGTACGACTATTTTTCCTGTTGCAGGGAGAAAAAATGGTGTGTTTTTGTGGACGCAGCCTCCGGACAGGATCTGTTGTCGTCGCCTCTTGGTACATGGTGAGTGAGCGTCAGTTACTGAAGCCTTTCTCTCTATAGCATAGAAAGCAGGGTGGTGATTTTCTTTGTGGTATTCCGTGTTCGTACGAAAAATATCTAAAATATAGTTTAATTATTTGACAGAATAGGTCTGAGCTGATTATTATTGGTGATATTGAGTGTAGAAGATAACAAAAAATAATGTGGGGAATGATCAGGGTGATTTTGAGACACATCTGGTCATTGGATATGGACAATTTCTCGCTTTCATTTGTTTAATGGTAATGGATAACATAATGAATTTCAATTGTGAATAAATAATATTTACTCAGTACTTTATGTCTGCATCATCTTTTCTTTCTGTCACATTCTGAAAAATGCCCGAAAAGTTCTCCAAAAGTCTAAAAGTCATATTTCAACGCTTATATTTGTGTCTTATAGCATTCAAAAGAAGACAATATTCTGCACTGAATACAGTTAATTTTGAAAACATGAGTTAACTGACGACGTTTTTACATCGATGCAAAGTCTCTCAAATTCAATCCCCATTGGTGTGATCTCGGAGGTTGTATCGGGAGAGATGGCTCAACGCATCAACTAATGTCACTGTAGTTCTTCTGATCCGGAGGTCCTAGATTCGAGTCCCGACAGTGGCAGTATTTTCGAAACTAACGTTTCAGCTATGTCGAATTCAGTCGTTGTCTGGAGGAGAATTCTAGCGGTCGGCTGCTCTGATCGGTAGCTTTTCGTGGTTTCTCCGGTCAACACCTGGCGAATGCCGGAGCAGTACCCTAACAAACGGGCCACGGACCGCGCGCGATCTGTCCTTTCTCTTCCTTGTCCTATCTTCATTCCTAACTTACACACACCAACATGCACTACACTACCACATATCCCGGGAGCCAGGTCGAGAGCTTAGAGCTGGTATCGGCTGGGGCGGTGCCCTGCTGGTGGGAGACACCTGGTTGAGAAAAACCCCGCTAGTCGACGGTAGATCGGTGCCAGATCTGGCCATCCAGTGGGGAAAGACCCCCCCCCCCGAGGAAAAACACGCACTACACTTACGGGACTAATGACCATAGTAGTTGGCGCGCCCGGAATAACTAAAAATCAATGATCAGCCAATCAACGAAGGTTGATTGTGAGTGCACCATCTGTCGCGCAAAACTTCATTCTTCGCTCAAAACTTCATTCAGCAGAACATTTAGGAGAGTCAGGCTCGTCACACCGCGCCCGCACGAGCTACTTGCCCGCCTGGGGAGCCCGGCACTCCTACGGGCACCGGCAACTTCCCCTGACGCCGACCTGGATGGCCGAGGTGGCTAAGAGCGAGTACCGACTCAGGGCTTCGGGTCGCGGGTTCGAGTCCCGCCTTGGGCATGGCTGTTTGTCCCTTGACTTTGTGTGTGTGTTGTCGCGGAGGGCCTCGCGTTCTGCTGACCCCAGATCAGAGGAGCCCGCAAGAGTGTTTGTCTAGTGTATGGTCGAATATGCGTCCCTTTGGGACGTAAAGGGCAACCGGCTGTCGGCTGGATAAAAGCCCTAGGAAAAAAAGTTCCCCTGGCTCCGCACTCATTTCCCCTCCAAATCCAGAGACGGGTGTATATGTGCAAGCTGGAGCAGCGCGAGGCGCTGAAGAGTGGTTTAATCCGAAAATATATATTGCCAGATTTTTTCTATCAAATAACCAAGAATCGTATTGTGTTTCTATTCTTCACTAGTTATTACTATTTGAAGTTTATTTTCTAACTAAATTCTCTCTTATATGAACATCTTTGTTAAGTGACAGGAATATGCTTGAATGGCGAATTCTTTCCGTTTTGGGGGTTGTGTTACTAAATCATACAATTATTTCTTGTATTTAGCAATAATGTGATGCAAATTAACGATTAATGATGCAACAACTCTCGCTTATGGACGGACAGCGCTTTTAACAGACAAGAATATTTGTCTATTAAACCTTCTAACCAGAATGTACAAAGTTCATGCTTTTATATCAGTCTTAAATAAACTGGATCACAAAATCCAAGATTCGTTTGATTCAATTTTTTTTTTAAGTTTACTCTCAATTGAGAATTTGAAATCTGACTGATGTATTATTTCATTTTAATGGATCATTTCTTTGTCTTAAAGCGAAAATAGGAATTAATTTAGCTAAATTTTTGATAATAACTGTCAAGTAACTTATACCAAAGACTGTCATGGGCTAGGTATTCAGAGACGTACCGACACTCCGGAGAAATTTGTACAGTCCTTACTTTTAAATCTCGCGACAATTTCTCTGGACGCAGAGCCCGCGAGCTCTCAGAAGCTTGTTACTCTCCCCGCGACCTTGACACGCCCGGTCTCTATCATTATTGTAGGGGCGATCTGATTAGTTAGTAATTGCCAGTTTATTTGTTGGATTTGGTCATGAGTAGGGCCCGGACAATTATGTACTAAAAAGAGGAAAAATATGTACATAGTATCCCTTGCCCTATTATAATATACAGAAATATGTACGAAAAAGGAAAAAAATAAGTAACTTTAATTATCGTTATATCAATTCTATTTTAATAAAACACATTTATATTAGTGTATATTGTTCTGTTTCATTAATATAAATACCAATATTGAACATTAATATCATCATAATCCTATTATTTACAGCGTAACAACAATAATGGCGTCTCTGGAGGAGGTGCGTGTAGTTTCTGGTGAAGGTTATCAAGGTCGAGGGAGACCCCCGAAAGAAGCAAGGTGGCAACGCGATATTACCTTCAAAATGTATCATTTCAGAAACCAAACTTCCTTTCTGTTCTCTGCTATACTCGCGCTGAAAACAAACACCCAGAAGCTATTGATTGCGTCATCGCCTTGCCCTTTTAATTACAATGCCGTCGGTATTTATGAACTGACGGCTGACTTGTTTCAACGCAATGCAATGGCGGTATTTTAGAGAAGAGGCTACAGAAAAATGATTATCAACGCTGAATTGTTTGTCTGGAAGATTCCTTATCAAAAACATACAGGCAAAATGAATAATTAATACAAAAATTCAATAATATATAAAAATATGTTTTGAGGGATAGAATGTGTAAATACATGTACTTTCGAGTGAAATAAGTAAAAAAAGGAACTAAAAAGTCGACGTTTTTGGCACTAATCGATATGAAACGTGCATATATCGTTGATTCGACTTGACAGAGTTATGATGTTATTACATAATTATCCGTGCTCTAGTCATGAGCAATTGGTATGTAATACACTTGGCAGCTCGCCAGCGAAGTTCTAACCTCGCGGCGGATTCGGCTCGTACCGTCCCGCAGAGCCAATAAGTTAAGCATGCCAGCACGTGGGTGAGTTCCTCCTGCGCACCGATTTTTGCTCGTTCTGCGCACCACCACTTTGCGTCACAAACCACGTGACCACAGCACTTCGTTTGAAAACCCAGACCAGACGCTGGCCGCCATGTTGCCTGGAGAGCGAGAAGTCTTGAGAAACGTTTTAAAAGTGGTACAAAATGGCAATTTTCAACTGTAACCAGACAAAAATAACGCGATGAAGGTGTGCAAGATGCAATATTTAAAAGAAATGCTTCATAAATCTCTTTCAATGTCTTGTAACGAGGAGACAATTTTGGTATCTGGCTGTATATAACACTCCTGCTAATATTGTGACGCAAACTGAAGCTCATTGGCTGAAGTCGGATACCATGCGCAAGAGCCCCTCCCCCCTGGGCCTGCACTTATCTACATTACTGATTTTTTCAGGTTCAATCGATTATTGGGCTTTGTTGTGGAATCCGGTCGTTAAAATACAGTGCCAAATTGATAGGTAAGTTCCTTATATCACTATACTGTTTGCTATATCACTATACTGTTTGCACAATAAAATTGTCCATTCTGCATAAAACAAGCGTCAACACTTTATTTTTAACATAATCACCTTGGTCTACGTAGAATTAAAAACATGATCTATATGATTAAAGTGGCTGATTGCGTCAAAGTTACACATAAGATAAGGAACAAAGATTTTGCATGGATTGTCATTTTTACTTCTTCGCCTTTACGTCGTAAGAAGAAGTTTTGTAATTGGGTGCAATAAACGGCGAATTTTCTATAGAAAAATTCATATTGCTGGCCCTGGGAACAGAAGAGTAGATACATCTTTTCCATATAAATAGTAAATTACATCCTTTAATACGTTGAGTAGTCAGAATCCTGTTTTGTGGGTCCTTAATGCCGAAAAATTGATTATCAACAAAATGTCTATATCTCTCCATCCGTCTTTCCGTCTGTCCGTGTGTCCATCCGTCTTTTCGGCCGTCTGCTCGTCCATCTGTCCATCCGTCCGTTCGTCTGTCTCTAGTCAACGTTGGGACCTACACGTTCATCTAATTTTCTCCAAAAATGATGTGCCCCGATCGATGTGAACGAACATGAGGATTTGAGTTTCAAACAAATAGTTTTAAATTTGTTGATTAACATTTTCCTCAATTAAGAGAATAGTGTAGGACTCATGTTTGTTGAAATTCCATATTTTTTAAAATTGGGACAGTGCAATTATGGGGGCGTACTTATTCAACTACAATATTGACGATAGAACACTTTTTAAGGTAATCTGTTCTTTAAGGACAGATCATGAAATACAGTCAAGTAAAATGTTTGGAAAATAGTAGTTTTTGCGTAGTTTTGCCCGAAATATACGAAATTTTAATTTTTTCTAAAATTTTTTACTCGAAAATCGCTCCCAATTTTCCCTCCAAAATTTCTCATCGTATCTATACATACGAGTATGTATGTATTTAGGGACGTGTTTGGTGCAGTCCCATTTCCGGCAAACTCTCCATATTTTCGAAAATTGAAGAAATTGAACGTTTCAAAAGTAGACAATTGAAGTTAACAATTTTTGTGTTTGACAAAGTCCGTTGTAAATAATCAGTTCTTTAACCCATTAGTGCCCAGAGTAATTTTGTGCACTCATTGTCGCATTCGTGCGTGCACAGGAGCCGTTAGATGAAGCAAAACCGTTAGACCGTAGCTGCACATGACCTGTCAACTTCCCGCGGACTAACCATCACCATTTGCTTATTTAAAAATTGCATTAATTTCCAGCACAAATTTCGCGAAAACAACTCGTTTCATCAAAACGTTATACCTTTACCCATTTGTGCCAAGCGCGACATAAACGATTCGCGCTTGTGTCGCGCATGTTTAATTGCTGAAATTGACAAGTTTAAACTTGTTCCGCGCATTCAATAGACGTAGAAATCCTAAAAGAAACACATAAATAAGATTTTTTCATTCCTGAATGCTAGATGTCGATTTAGCCTAGACCGTTAAGCCATTGTACATTCCAGGCCAGGGTGTACATATAACTTGTGTGAGTTGGAATATTCATCTAAAACCGTGCTTAGTTGCTATATACCTGTGGTTAAGTCGGAGGGAGAGGCCGTTGTAAAGCAAATGGTGGTGGTTAGTCCGCGCCGAAGTTGTCAGGATTGATTGATTGATTTTTTCGTGCTTCCGGGAGCGTCAACTGCTTTGGGCATTAGTCCCGTTAGTGTAGTGCGTGTTTTTTTCGCGGGAGTTGGCGGTGACCTTCCCCCGCTGGATGGCGAGATCCGGCGCCGACCTACCGTCGGCTAGTGGGGTTTCCCCCTAACCAGGACTCTCCCACACAGCCGGGACAAGCTCTAAGCCCCCGACTGAAGTTGACAGGACATGTGCAGCTAATGTCTAACTGTTTTGCTTCTTCTAAGATCTAACGGTTTTGCTTCTTCTAAGGTCTAACGGTTTTGCTTCTTTTAAGGTCTAACGGTTTTGCTTCTCCTAAGGTCTAACGGTTTTGCTTCTCCTAAGGTCTAACGGTTTTGCTTCTCCTAAGGTCTAACGGTTTTGCTTCTTCTAAGATCTAACGGTTTTGCTTCTCCTAAGGTCTAACGGTTTTGCTTCTTCTAAGGTCTAACGGCTCCTGTGCGTGCACGAAGACGACAAAAATGAGTGCACAAAATCCTCTGGACACTAATGGGTTAAACTGGCAGATGTGCACCGCCCTCGAAGTTCCAAACGCATGCTCCAAGGGGTACGAACACTCATCAAAACCGGTGACGTCTGCTGAAATGTGTACAATAATGTACGACCAACAAATTCAAACTATGATCGCACGGACAAACGCGATATTTGTGATCCGGGATTTGGAAAAAATCGTGTCTACTTGTGGATGCTGCTGTGCCGTGCGATCCAAACGTCGTTACCAAGGAGGCAGAAAAACGTCTTAATACAAGATTTTGGAAATCGAGATCAGCCGAATGTGGGGCGTAAAAGCTCAGGTCGTCCCGACAGTTCTCGAAGCTCTGGGATTTGTTCCACAAAACTTGTGTAACTTGGCTAAACTTGCAAGTCATTCAAAAGACTGGGAAGTGCTGGACATTGCTTTATTTGGAACAGTCCACATTTTGCGCAAAGTAATGTAGAGACACCGACAGTTCATAAATCTTCTCCTCAGTAAGCTGGTTGCAACCAGGAGTAGATTTTATATTCAACCGACTAATAACGTATTTAGTGTTGAAGTGGAGGAATACTAAATAATAATAATAATAATAATAATAATAATAATAATAATAATAATAATAATAATAAGTCAGGAAGTTTTGGAGAAGTAATGGAAGTAGATTTCTAATGGGATTAGATTCTACAATAGTGAATGTCGATTAGTTTCTGAATTGTACACATAAATATACATCTATTTGTTGTCCCTATAAGAATTTTGTTTATTGATATAGGTACACTCTGATTTATAATATTTATTAAGAATTTGGAAGTCATGCTTTGATAGAGGATATCTGTGCAACTTCAGTCTCAGTTATCAAAGAACTGTGCACGATTAAATAATAATAATAATAATAATAATAATAATAATAATAATAATAATAATAATAATAATAATAATAATAATAATACATGTTTCACCACCTTACTTTTCCTCCTCACAGATGGAAGTTTATCAATTACGTGGGAATACGATTTCCGTTTGGCAATTGTTAAGTGCCGTCGTAGCTACTAAGAATTATAAAATTGTTGTAGAGTGTGTGTTGATTGTTCAAAGCATTGACTGCCCCAGCCCGGAAATCGTATCTCTAGAAATTCGCCTAGTCGCCCTGAGCTGTGGTTGATTCCTGGCTGTGGTCGTGTATTCTTTGAACAGTCAAAACATAATTCATAATAATCATATAGTAATAATTATTATTACCTTTATTGGGAAGCTACAGATCATAAGGCCTGCTGTTACGTTTTTAATAAAATGTGTACAATGTGCATTTTTTTCATTTTCATAGTGTCAAAGCGATTGTCAATTAAGAGTGGTGAGAATGTTCCTATTGTAGAAGATGAGCTTCCTGTCCAAAGAGTAACCATGTTTTTATTATAAAAAAACGATTAAATATAAAACTTTGTCAAAACGTATCTCTTGAATCGAAAGCAAGCGGAGTTCTTGTTAATACTATATATCGCAATGTAAAATACTAGTATTAATGATTTTTTTGCAAATTGCAACCAAATGCCTCACCGAATTAACTTGCATATTCGTTTTTGTTCAGAAATCCCCTATGCAACTGTAAAAACTGTGAACATCGCTGTGGTTTGCTTGAGCATTGTGATACTGTTCTTCGCTATCCTTCTCCTGATTGGAATAGTAAAGGTAAGTTTATTCTCACTCCACAGATACCACTACTGTGTTAGGTGCATAATGTCTCTCTTGCAAGGAAGTAGAGGTATGTGGAAAACACGTGTTCTTTAACGATAAACATTTATTTCCAATTTCTATGGGAATATACTGCCAACAGGACTGTAACAAAGAGACTCAACTCAGGTGTTGAGGTATGGTGGAGGTTTTTGCAAAAAACGTCGGCAGCTAATTGGTCCAATAAAATTTCAGTGACATTGCAATTCCAAATTATTTTGATAGGTTGTTAATAGAAACTCTAAATATAAAACCTCAATGTTGGATGCAACACACAAATGGAGTCCAATAAATTTACTAATATGTAAATGTTATTAGTTAAATGTTTCTATAATAAAATACTCAGAAAACCAGTTATATTTATCAACAAATATATAATTACAAACTTTTCTGAATAGGTTCAATAACTTCAGTAGTACTTTGAATTTTTTTTTCAAATTTTGTGCTTGTTTACTTGAGTCCTTCATCTCATCACAATTTGAAATCATTCCTGCTCTTTTTCACTTTCCTTCATTTTCAAAGCCACATAGCTATAAAGATAGAAGATGGCATGGCGTCACAATTGAGTCTTCCAGACAGCTTTTGAGCGGAAGCAGTTACTACCGCGAACTACATGAGGAACAGATGTCCAAGTAACTCGTTAAATGGCCGCACGCCGTATGAAGCATGGACAGAGATTGTTCCGAACGTAAGTTACTTACAAGTCTTCGGATGCGATGTATATATTCTAAATGTATCTGTAAACATCGGGAAACCGAGAACGGTAGCTCAGTGCATCAACTGATGTCACTGCAGCACCTCTGACGGGGATGTCCTAGGTTCCCACTCCTCACGGCGGCAGGATTTTCGACACTAGCTTTTCAGCTAGATGGGACTCAGTCGTTGTCTGGAGGAGAATTCTAGCGGCCGTCTGCTCTGATCGGTAGTTTTCCGTGGTTTCTCCGATCAACACCAGGCGAATGCTGGAGCAGTACCCTACCAAATGGGTCACGGACCGCGCGCGATCTTTCCTTCCCCTTCCTTGTCATATCCTCTCCCTTTACAAACACACTTACACTAACATGCACTACACTACCACATATTCCGGGAGACCGGTCGGGAGCTTAGAGCTTGTCTTGGCTGAGGCGGTACCCCGTTGGTGGGGGAGTCCTGGTTAGGGGGAAACCCCACTAGCTGACAGTAGGCCAGCGCCGGATCTCGCCATCCGGCGGGGGAAGATCACCGCCATCTCCCGAGAAAAACATGCACTACACTAACCGGACTAATGACCAAAGCAGTTGGCGCGCCCGGAAACACGAAAAAATCAATCAAAAAACATCGGGAAATTAGATCCACGAGGAAAAGTCGGAAAATTTTTGGGCCACGACGACAGATCGAAGGGAGTTCGAGTATATGTCCCCGAGTGACGAAATGTTGTAGTGTCACGTTATGTTAAATTTTTAAATAAGGTTAGTCGAAGGAAATATAATGTTCCAAACGTGACACTCTATCCTATTCATACATTTCCCTACAATGCACGAGCACGCAAAGATTCAAGTTGCGACGATCAGGATATTGATGTGACTTTGAGTACAATCAATCAAATGTCAAATAAGCAACTTTGTTCGTCGAGCGATCACCTGAGTGATAGAAGTGAAGAAGAGAACTTAAACAACGATGGTAACAACACAAACGAAGAACATTCTTCACGACGGATACCAGGGAGACCACGCAAGTTGCGATCTGGAAAACGCGGAAGACCTCGTAAAGAATATAAGATGCAGGACGAGTGAGAAATACGCTACGAAGCTGAAACTTTTGTAGCATCAATGGCGGAATTTCCGGTAAAATCTGCTGTATCCGGTCCCGATAAAATGGAGTGGATGTCGGCAATGGGCAAGGAATTTATTTCTGTTTTAAAGAATCAAACTTGGAGCCTTGCAAAACGCCCCAGCGACAGAGGAACAATTCGAAGCCGTTTTGTTCTTAGAAACAAATACGATGAACATGGAAAAATCACCAGAAGAATCGTAGCTCGAGGTTTTGCTCAAAGACCAGGTATTAGTTATAATGAAACGTACGCACCAGTTGAACGACTTAGCTCCATTCGTTTAGCTATAGCCATGGCCGCACAAGAAAATATGTTTATTCAGCAATTTGACGTTACCACAGCATATCTCAACGGCATACTAGATGAACTTGTATACATGGAATTGCCAGAGTATACACGAGAAGTACTGGAGTTTATAGTCGCCCATAGACAGGCATCGCCTGACATACTTGAAGAGGCTAGAATAACTCTAAAGGTTGGATGAAAACTATGTTTGTAGAATGAAGAAAGCACTCTACGGTTTGAAGCAAGCGGGTCGCTGCTGGCACAAACGCGTCAATGAAGAGTTAATTAAATTTGGATTGCAACCTTCTACCGCTGATTCGTGTGTCTATGTAAAAGGAACAGGAAACGATCGTTTAATAGTCATTATATATGTGGACGATTTCTTAGTTATATCTAGTCGATCGACTGATATTGACAATTTTTACAAATTCCTACGAAATTCTTACGAAATTAAAGATTTGGGCGAGGCCAATTATTGTTTAGGAATAGAATTTTCTAGAAGTAATCGATGTATATCGTTAAATAAGAAGAAATATGTCAACGATATACTGTGCCGGTTCGGCATGTCGGAGTGCAAGCCCGTCGCTACTCCTATTGAATCTGGTAACAAACTCGGAGAGTCGATCGGATGGTCAGAAAATGACGGGGAGAAACCTCCGTACTGGCAGCTTGTAGGAGCAATGATGTACTTGGCAGTGGCGACACGCCCTGATATATCTCATAGTGTCTTAAGCCAATGCAATGAAAATTTTGGGAAAATTCATTGGCAAGCAGCAAAAAGGGTACTGAGATATTTGAAGGGTACTATCGATCTACCTATTACCTACAAACCCGAGGAGGAGACTAAAACTCTCATTGGATTTGTCGATGCCGATTGGGCCTCATGCATTCAGGATCACAGATGTTTACAGGATTTGTTTTCACAATGATAGAGGGAACCGAATCCCGGGAATAAAGGAAGCAGCGAACTGTTTCGTTGTCATCGACTGAGGCTGAATACATGTCACTTAGCGAGGCAACCAAGAAGGCAATGTACTTAAATCATTTGGCTACGGAAATGGGCGGCGCGATACCTTCCTGTATTCATTGCTCGGTAAAGTTGATGAACGATAATATTGGTGCACAGAAGCTAGCAAGAAATATTGACAAAAAAAACTATTGACATTCGTCATCACTTCGTTCGAGAGGCGTTATTGCCTAGAGAAATAGAATTAGTCTACATGTCGACAGACTAGATGCCAGCCGACATGTTAACGAAATTCTTAACGAAACCGAAACTGTGGAGTTGCTTGCAACCAGTGGCGGCTGCTCTTTGAGGACTCTGGGGCGGCGCCCCCCCCAGTAAAATTAACAAAGACGAAAGGTTTCAGAATTTACCAAACATGAACTGTTAAACAACAAAAATGTTGCATGATCTTTATATGGTATCAGAAAAAATAAATGTTTTTAGAATGAATGTGTTTGCATGGGCCGCACCAAGGGTCAATGTTCTCAACCGAACCGTACACATGCGGACTCTCGGAGATCCGCCCCAGCCTTTGCCCAGGCCCTTTACGGAGAACGCGGCGTAGGAGGGGGAAGTGGGCGCCGGGAGGGGGGAGCATTGGAAGGGTGCTTGGGCGGCGGCAGAGTCCGAAGAAGTTTTCCGCACACGTAATGTTGTTGTGACCAGACAGAGTGCGTTAGCATATGCGATTCAAGTCATTGATAGGAATCAAGCCAAATTCATTTGTAGTGCGTTGAGTTGAACAGTTGTTAATGTGAGACTTGCATGTCGTGTTTTGATATTTAAAGTGTTTCATCATGAGTGGTATCAACAGTGTGAACACTATTTTAACTGATGGTAGTCAGAATCTCACTATAGAACAAAAAATAGAATTAAAGAAATTAGGGCCGCCAAGACCTCACTTAAAAATTACGCAGATTCAAAATGCCTGCAAAAGCAAAACTGGATACACAAGAAAATTCAATTCCTCTCTCTACAAATACGCAGACTGGCTATGTGGTTGTGACATAAGAAATTCTTTCTTTTGTTATACGTGCCTTGTTATGAATGTTAGTGATCGTGCATGGACAAAGGATGGTGTATCAGACATTAAACACCTTGCCCAAAAAGTGAAGAAGCACAAATTGAGTGAACAACACATAAACAGTGGAATAGAATTTACCATGCTAGGCAAAATTGATATAAGGTGTCAGTTAGATTCAGATTATAGAATGAGAATAAAGAAAATTAATGAAGATGTTTCCAAGAATCGTTACATTTTGAGTAAACTGATAGACTGTATTAAATTTTGCGGGAAGTTTGAACTTGCTCTAAGGGGACACGACGAAACAGATGGATCGGACAACCCAGGTATTTTTCGTGGTTTAGTTAATTTGATGGCAGAGTTGGACTCCACGTTAAAACAACATATTGAGAAAACAAATAATCGTGTGTTTCTGGGGCTTTCTAAAACCATACAGAATGATTTGTTGGACTCAATTTATGCTGTCTGTCATCAGTTGATTTGTGAGGAAGTATCTAGGACTGATTACATAGCTATAGAAGTAGATGAAACAACTGATTGTGCGACATTGTCTCAACTTGTGTTTGTTGTACGATATGAATTGAAGGGGAAGATATATGAACGATTCATAAACTTCGTAACACCAAGTGATCACACTGCAGAAGGAATTAGTTGTGTTGTGTTCAGTGAACTTGAAAAACTGAAAATAAACGAGTCCCCAAATAAATTAATCGCACAAAGCTACGACGGTGCGTCGGTTATGAGTGGCAAACAGAGTGGAGTGCAGGTAAGAGTGAGGGCAGTGTACGAGAAAGCACATTTTGTGCACTGTTATGCCCATCAACTGAACTTAATTATAGAGCGCTCTGCCACTCAGAACAAACAAGTGAGAATATTTTTTAGCAACTTGGAAGGCTTTTCAACGTTCTTCACAAAGTCGGTAAAAAGAACTGCGGTTCTTGACCAAGTTGTGAAGAAAAGAATTCCAAGGAATGCCGATACAAGGTGGAATTTTAAAGCCCGTTGTGTAAGCACTGTGTATAATTACAAGAATGAAATAAGTGAATGTCTGGAAATAATTGAGAATGATACAACTAACGATTACTCAACAGTAAGAAAAGCGATTGGACTGGGAAAACTTTTAAAAGATGCTGATTTTCTCTTTTGGCTTGAGCTTTTTAACAAAATTCTACCTCATTGCGATATACTTTTTAAACAATTACAACAAAAGGATGTAGACACCATTAAAGCCCAAAAGTATGTGTCAGAATTGAAGTCTTCCATACAGCGGACAAGAAATTCTCTTGACCTTGACCATCACTGGAATACCCAAAATAACGAGTCATGCAATCAGAAACGTGCTCGTTTCGAAGACAAGCTTAAAACTGTCGCGAAAGAAGTATGTGACATAATTCTAACCAACATTGATGATCGTTTTACATTCAACGACCATTTGTCGGCAGCCATATTATTTCAACCCACCTTGTTCAGCAAACACAAACTGTTATTTCCTGAAACAGAATTTCAAATTGCCATTAAATTGTACGATTTTAATGAAATTGAACTGCGACAAGAGTTGACTGTTATATACAACAGAAACGATTTTCAGAATGCAACAGGAGCTTTAACCCTCTTGAATTGTATTTATGAAAACAACTTAGTCCAAATTTTGCCTGAATCTGTAAAACTCTTGCGGGTTATCTGCACAATCCCGATGACAACTGCAGAAAGCGAAAGGTGTTTTTCGACTCTCAACAGAATAAAGACTTTCTCACGAAATACAATGAGAGAAGAGAGACTTAGTGCATTGGCTATGTGTTCTATAGAAAAAGAACTTCTGAATGCATACAACTTTAATGATCTTGTCATCAATCACTTTGCTGAAGGAAGGGAGAGGAGAATGGATTTCATCTACAAGACTATTAATTAAGGTAAGATTCTTGTCGTGGAGACTGTGTCTCTAACATATTTATTTCTTATATATACAGTCGACTCCGGTTATAGTGAACTTCTGGGGACTAACATTTTTGGTTCACTATATCCGAGGATGTCAAAATTAAACAGATTTTCTGCATAACGATTAATTTTATTCGCATGGAGATACAGAAAAACTCATTAAGAGCAGGAACTGAAAATTTCAATATCTTTATTTGTCCTTAAAAAATCAATTTCTTTTCAATTGTTTGCTTCGAACTTTTTCATTAATAATTTCTCTAGAACCTTCTCCAGAATTCGTGCACTCTCCGTAATTGATTCTGCATTGTCCTCTGTGTCTAACAATAAGTATTGTAATGCAGTCTTGAGACCCTCAATGCTTCTTGCAAAGTTGAAACCATCCCACTCTCTGAAGCCTTTGTACTCGCCTAATAACATTCGAGATGCTTTTGGTAGCGGGATGGCGCAAGCTGCTAATGAAACTGATCGCTTTTCCGCACGGTGGCACGGTGGATATCGCCAGGCTATTGCATCGCGCGCATCCTGTCGCCTACGCGCTTTGTCCCGCGGCATATCAAGTATCACCAAGATTGAAACCTAAGCAAGCAATTGCGCATCACCGCCGCCAGTTGTAGCCCACACAGGACACGACCTTTGTTTCCGCAGTTAAACTGAGCGGCATAAGGTCGTCAGTAAGGTGCCCATAAAGTGTACTGCGTTGATCAATGATCAATTCGATTTCTCACTAGCAGCACCGAGGTCGTTTTGGCCATGGCGGAAAAACCCTTATCGTTTTGGCCATGGTGTTATTTCCACCATGGTTTTGGCCAAAGAATCAACATTTACATCACTTGAGCGCGTTAGGGGTTTCTCTTCCTTTGGCCTAAAACCGCCCCCCCTACCTCGCAAAGCACCGGCCGCCACTGCTTGCAACGTATCGTCATAAAATACCATCGGAATACATAACCGAAGCTGTCGAATGGTTGGCAACTCATCGATTTCGAGACTCGACAAGGTCTGCAGCCGTCCGGTCTTCGAGGGGGGCTGTTTAGGATATATTCCAACGGATGTACTCAGATTTGACACGGCGGCTAAATATGCTACTGTTGTATAAACACGGTTCGGAGGGAGACCGATATTTTTTTTCTTTCTGTATGTGACTAAGAGGCCTTGCATGGTAATATATTTAAGTTGCTTATTAAAGCACTTATATTATTTAATTCATTATAATTATTTCTCGTGATTCACCACTACTATTCTCAACAGTATCTTATGCAAACTATCTGTTCTACTACAAGTAATTGGTAAGCTATTTATAAGAAGTTATTTAGTCCGTAGATATTCTCGGCGATTTGTAATGGGTTCATCCTGTAAACAAATTACTAATACAATTGTGGTGAATTGAAATTATTATTATATTACTTTTATTTTAATCAAAGTTGTTCTATTTTGCAGCAAATACCGTCTTTGCTCAAGACATGGATCATTTTTGACATGGTGTCATTCGTTTTCCCCTTCTTGATAACTGTTGTTTACATTCACAGCCCGGGTATCTTACAGGTTCTTCGCCAAATTTGCCTACTTCGTAAGTATCACATTTACCCACTTTCTAAATGTTTGTAATTGAGTATGTTTTTACTGCGGGTATCTGAATGTTTTCCCAATGTATTATGGGGTTCTCTTTTCGAATTACTGGTACCAACTCTTTTTGGAAGAGTGAACGATATCACTTGTCGAAAGGTATGCGATCAGAAATACATTTGAAGGAAAGACTATTGAAAATAATGAGTTGTGTAAATAACACGGTACAGGGAACGATAAAGCCACTACAATTAGACGTGCAAGGTCTTTGTTGGGACTTAGATGTTCACTGCATCGTGTTTTCTATACTGCAGTTTTTATAGAGCTGCCTCTTAATTCCACTCCAGGGCCGTCACCACGATGGCTTTATGGCAAGGTGTTTTGCGTCTTTCCCGGTCTTGCCACGAGAGTCGCTTCATCTGCAGCACTGCTTGATATGAGCGCGAGCATGTAACGCCCAGCGGCACATCTGAGAAAGACGCGAAGAATTGTGCCATAATGCCATGGTGGTAACGGGCCTTGAGAGGAATTGAGAGGCAGCTCTGTAAAAAGAACAGTAAACGTTTTCTGGAGTTCCCAAGTTCGGAGATGAGAGTGAAGTGGGGGAATTAGTTATTTCTCCCGAGTGCTTGGTGTTCTGCCGAATAATTTTGTACTGTTTCTGCAGTACTTCAAATTGATGGAAATTGAAATATGTTATTCCCTGCCGCATACAGTTGGTTGTGTTGTTGGTAAATTAAATATTGGTAAATTAAATATTGGTTTTTCATGTTCCTAACAAGGACTGGTAATATGTTGAGAACATGAATGACATCCTAACGATGACTATATCAACTCTATAATATTATATAAGAAATATATTACTGAAAACTTACTTTTATTAATGTTTCTAGTGTTTACTGTAAAAGATAGAGGGTAGGGAGACACAAGAAAACTTACGATGATGAATGTAATTCATCTTAAATTTTAGCCGCGTACTGCGATCGAAAGTGAAGCGGAGTAATCCCCATTTAGCCTAGTCAGCCTTCATCAGTCTTCGTCAGTCATTGCCTTTTAACCGGTAGCGGTAGCTCAGTGCATCAACTGATGTCACTGCAGCGCCTCTAACCGGTAGGTCCTAGGTTCCCACTCCCCACAGCGGCAGGGTTTTCGACACTAGCTTTTCAGCTAGGTCGGATTCAGTCGCTGTTTGGAGGAGAATTCTAGCGGCCGGCTGCTCTGATCGGTCGTTTTCCGTGCTTTCTCCGATCAACACCAGGTGAATGCCGGGGCAGTACCCTAACAAACGGGCCACGGACCGCGCGCGATCTGTCCTTCCTCTTCCTTGTCCTATCATCTCCTCTTACACACACACACTTACACTAACATGCAGTACACTACCGCAGATCTCGGGAGACCGGTCGGGAGCTTAGAGCTGGTCCCGGCTGGGGCGGTGCCCCGCTGGTGGGAGAGTCCTGGTTAGGGGGAAACCCCACTAGCCGACGGTAGGTCGGCGCCGGATCTCGCCATCCAGCGGGGGAATATCACCGCCATCTCCCGAGAAAAAAAACATGCACTACACTAACGGGACTAATGACCGAAGCAGTTGACGCGCCCGGAAACACGAAAAAATCAATCAATCAATCATTGCCTTTTATCCCTTCGGCCAGGGACTCGACGTCGTTGGATAACTAGGGTTCCTAGGCGATGTTCCGCGATGTTTCGAGTCGCTTGACCTCCGTGACGGCAGGGAGCGTGGACTCTTTGAAGGGCGGTGGTTACTTACTTTGAGCACATTTTTTAAAATTTCTCCTGCGTTTATCAGGCAGTGGTTATCTCATTTGACCACCCAAATAATTCATGTGTGATCCGTTAGATGGCATCGTCATTTACATTTCTTGGCACCAAGCGTTTAGCATCGATTATGAAGACTTCTACATTATTGCTTGCGATATTGAGTTGAATCACATTGCAGTAGTTTTAGTTTCTAACGAGTTTTATAATTATAAAACATCACTTTTATGGTGGAATGAGGTTTTCAGTATGCTTTGTTTTCCGTTTTTGAGATAGTTGTATTATTTTGTATTTTCATTGTTGTTGGGTTGTAATTCAAATCTGGTGGTTAGTGTAAGAAACCATAGCCCGTACAAGACAGTTACATGATTGCGATCCTTGAGAAGTGGACGTGCGCCAGTTTCTGGTATTTCGTACACGTTTGTTATTTTTTCAATACACTTTCACTGATCCATGCAGCACGTTGTTCTATTTATCGCAGATATGACCTTCCAGCACGAAACGAAGGCAGATTGAATACTATGGGCATGAAATATATGCAAGGTAGCCCATTGAATATAAAAATGCTTCCGTAAATATCACAGACAATATCGTATGTTATCGTTTATAATATTCACTGGAACTATTCTTCATGCTTCGGAACTGGAATATTTGCAATTATGTTTTACACACACATGCAAACGGGAACATAGAACACAACGAAACAGTAATCTCATTTTGATAGAAAATTGGACATGGAAGTCAGTTTGCTACTATTAGCAAAGTAAGTCAGTTTGCTGCCATCGATATGCTACTACCTTATCTAATCCAAACTATGTATACAAGGACCTAAGGTGTGCGATGGTTATTCCTGACCACAAAAAATTGTATTTTTTAAATCATCGAAGAAAAAAATTCCATAAATTCTAATATTCACTAGATACCTTCATAAGTATAATAGTGCAAAAGTTGCAATAAAATTTTAGCTTTTGCAATTCTGCACCTCAAAGAGTTACGCCGTTCGGCTAGCGATGACCAGGTGCTTGCTGCAGCAGCTCGCATGAGAAATGGGCATTACGCCGGAAGAACTTTCTTTTCGACCCAATGTTAAGTCGACATCAGTTAATGTTGTGTAAGCGTTCATCTGATCGCACAAAGAAATGCATATTACTGACACTTTACCTGTTTCTCTGTAAATGAAATGCATACTGTAGATAATAGGTTAAAAAAATGTTTTCCTTTGTTTCAGTTCTGAAAGTATATTTCGTGTGTGTGGTGAACGGACACTACGAAGAGCTCACTTCACATAGTGAAACAAGTCGGGTGTTAGGCTGATGTGCAGACGAGTCGTACTTCTACTATTGATATCTCTGACCCGAACACCAAGAATCATGGATATTAATACATTTCCAATACAAGGCTTGGTAAAGCAATGAATGGAATACATTTTAATAATGTGTACAAAAGAAGTCAGCAAAAGTGGTTCACTCACGTCAATTAAGAAGCATGAACCAGAATGGTTCTTTCAGATCTGTTGTTTTTATTTTCATCTTATGTTTTTTTTAATTTTTATTTTATGTTTTCATACAATTTTCTTAATGCTCACTGTAGCACTATTATTAACAATATCATTAACTAGAGAAAAATAAGTCCCAATTGTTTTAGAAAGTGTTCTTTCCAATTTATTATTTTTATAAAGCTAATGCATTGGATGTTTGCGTAACTTTCTGATGTATCTTCGGATGTAAATATCCATCTGTAAAAATAAAACATAAATAAAATGAAGGTAGAACCTTTATTTTGTCCCTTCTTACTTTATAACACATTACGCGAATGTGTGTGATAAACAAACACTTATGAAGTTACAATAGTGCATACTTTTCCGTGTTAATTGTACCTATTGAGACTGCAATCTATCTTCAGTAAATTGTTTGGGAGAGCCACAGAATGTTGGATTGGGTTGCTCACAAAGCGTGGCCACAATTTTCTAGCTTGCCGCAAGAGAAAACTCTGAAAGGCAATTATTCGAGAACTATTAGCTTATCTCAGCGTGAAAATTATTGATAATTGAAGAAGTTGTCCAAGTTCCCTTACGTCAGCAGAAGATTATATTCTGTTGTATTACGTGCGTAATATAATTTCAGCGTGCTTAATATATTTTCCGCAGCAAAAACTCTTTTAACAGTATTTGCAGCAACTGTAAGGCTGTTGTCGCTACTACCAGTCAAAATCTAATTTCTTCAATGCAGCCAAGACGTGAATTACTACGCCTATTTACTGACGGGGCTATCTTTTGTGCAAATGCTCGTCTGAAAAATTCTCCAATTCCCTTTCGTGGCATCATATGAATAAACACGTATTTCCCGGGAAATAAGGAAGAGAGATAGAGGGAGATTGAGAGAGGAAGAGAGAATTAGAGAGAGTGATAGAAAGTAGGGAGATATAGAGAGAGCGCGGTAGATTGAGACAGAGAGATTGAGAACGAGATAGAGAGACTGAGAGAAATAAAGAGATTGATTGATTGATTTTTTCGTGTTTCCGGGCGCGCCAACTGCTTTGGTCATTAGTCCCGTGAGTGTAGTGCATGTTATTTCTCGGGAGATGGCGGTGATCTTCCCCCGCTGGATGGCGAGATCCAACGCTGACCTACCGTCGGCTAGTGGGGTTTCTCCCTAACCAGGACTCTCCCACCAGCGGGGCACCACTCCAGCCGGGACAAGCTCTAAGATCCCGACCGGTCTCCCGGAATATGTGGTAGTGTAGTGCATGTTAGTGTAAGTGTGTTTGTAAAGGGAGAGGATATGACAAGGAAGGGGAAGGAAAGATCGCGCGTGGTCCGTGGCCCGTTTGGTAGGGTACTGCTCCGGCATTCACCTGGTGTTGATCGGAGAAACCACGGAAAACTACCGATCAGGGCAACCGGCCGCCAGAATTCTCCTCCTGACAGCGACTGAATTCGACCTAGCTGAAAAGCTAGTGTCGCAAATCCTGCCGCCGTCAGGACTCGAACCTAGGACCTCCCGGTCAGAGGCGTTGCAGTGATGTAAAGAGATAGAGAGCAATATAGAGAGAGTGATAGGGTGAGTGAGAGTGAGAGAGCAAGTGGGAGAGAGATGTGGTAGAATTTTTTGGTGTAATAATAAAGCTATAAATGCATGTGTACTGTTTCTTTGTGGAATGATTCTTCATTAAGTTATTGTAAATTAGGCTTAATTATACTCTTCTAATGACGTATTTATGGATTGCGTGAGCCAAAGCAAATTATTATGAATGATATAGCTTTGTCAAACTGTGATCCATTTTTATCTGGGTTCAAGATCTTTTAATTTAAAACTAGTTTTAGCGTATATTTATTATTTTTTTCAGTTCAAAAGGGAGGGAAGTAGAGCGGGAAATTGTAGTTGGGCCAGCCAAGGCGCGAAGGGCGAGGTGTGATAGGGCGGGGATTCACGAGTAGACAGTAGGTGGAAGATGGGAGAAATATAATTTCTTTTCCTATCTAATAGATATTGTGAAAAATAAATACTCATAAACTCCAACCCTGTTCATTATCAACGTAGTAATTTGAGTAGAAAAACAATGTACCGCACTTGCAACATTGTTTAGAGATAGTTCAACATTCAGAGAAGTTCATCATGCCAATAACGTAGATCAGTTTTTGTTCATGACTGGTCTCTCATAAATTGTTTTAAATGTCATAAAGTAAAATATCTATTAAGCAACCACTATTGATTCCCTGAAAATTTGTTTCTTTGTGGAACGTTTTTCTGATAGAGAACATCTAGAGAATCTCGCAACTAGAGAACACAGCATTCTGACACCGGCTTAGATAGCTCAGGGCATCAATTGATATCACTGCATGTTGAGAAGTTCTAGAGCCGACTTAGGCAGGATTTTCGACACTAAATAAATAGATAGGTTAAGTTCAGCCGCTGTCTGGAGGAGAATTCTAGCGGCCGGCTGCTCTGATCGATAATTTTCTGAGTTTTCTCACATCAACACCAGACGAATGTCTCCAGTCACCACCATAACAAATGGGCCACGGACCGCGCCCGATATTTCCTTTCTCTTCCTTGTCCTACCCTCACCCATAGTTATACACACTTACACTAACATCCAATACACTTCCACACATGCCGGGAGACCGGTCGGGGCTCAGGGCCTGGGCCGGGTGGTTTGGAGCCCCGATGGTGGGAGATACCTGGTTGGGGAAACCCCGCTAGCCAACGGTAGGTCGGCGCCTGATCTCGTGAGGGAAGATTACTGCCAATCCCGCGATAAAATCATGCACTAACTTACAAAACTAATAACCCTAACTTTTGACCCGGAATCACTTATCAATTAATTAATCAACCAACTTTGACTGTACCGAAATATGCTTCCAGCAAGGTAAGGAAGGCCGCATTAATTCAAAGAATTCAATATTTGCTCACTTTTACAACCTCCGCCACGTTAGAGGAAATGCAAGTGAAATCTCTGAGGGACCCCTCCGGAAATATAATCGGCCGAGGTTTGGAGAAGATTAGAGCTTCGTGATATGCCACTTCCTGTCAACGCAGATAGCTACTCAAAGGTAGAAGATGCGACTCTTTATGATATTCAAAAAGAAAGCGAATTCTGTGAAAGAAAACTATTACGAGGGTCCCGTACCAGTTAAATGTTATTTAAGTCTTATTGTAATTATATTACTTTCTCACTACCGCTTACGCAATAGAGAGAAAGTTATGTAATGTTGGGTAAAAAACTGATTTTTTGACAAAATTACGCTTATTACAGGTCATTGACAACGAATAAGTGTATAAAACTAGCTGCTAAATTTAGAAAAAAACATCCTCTAACACGTGATGTAGCTAGAATCCGTTTTGTGAGTCCTTGATACAGAAACATTGAATGACGACAAGAATACCGGGAGCGGTAGCTCAGTGCATCAACTGATGTAACTGCGGCGCCTCTGATCGGGAGGTCCGAGGTTCCCACTCCCCACGGCGGCAGGATTTTCGACACTAGCTTTTCAGCTAGGTCGAATTCAGTCGCTGTCTGGAGGAGAATTCTAGCGGCCGGCTGCTCTGATCGGTAGTTTTCCGTGGTTTCTCCGATCAACATCAGGTGAATGCCGGAGCAGTACCCTACCAAACGGGCCACGGAACGCGCGCGATCTTTCCTTCCTCTTCTTTGTCCTATCCTCTCCCCTTACACACACACTTACAATAACATGCACTACACTACCACACATGCCGGGAGACCGGTCGGAGACTTTGAACTTCTCCCGGCTGGGGTGGTGCCTCACTGGTGGGAGATACCTGGTTGGGAAAACCCCATTAGCCGACGGTAGGTCGACGTCGGGTCTGGCCATCAAGCGGGGGAAGCCAACTCCCAAATAAAAGCATGCACTACACTTAAGGGACTAATGACCATAATCGTTGGCGCGCCCGGAATTACTAAATACACAACGACAAAAGTGTTTGTGCGTCAGTGAAGAATGCTAGCGGCTAAACCATCTACCCGAGTTTCTCCTTTTGGATACTCCCCAATCGATCTGGCTGCTGTCGCGACCCCTTGAATTTGAAACCATTATTTTCATTTTGAGGGGAAACTTACATAAACTGGAGATACTCTTAAAATTTTCAAAAGAAAAGCTCCATCGTTTTTATTAAATTTTGTTATTGGATAGTGTAAAAGAAGTTCAAGAGAATGATGCAGGTCTCATTTTCGTTGGAAATTGTTATTTTTCAAAAATTTCAAAATAGTTTCGGCTTCTTCCTACAACTACAAATAAAAATATAGAAACTTTTTCCGTTCACGAACTATTTTTCTTGAAGATAGATTTTGAAATAAGGCCATGCAAAATTTTTTCAAAAATTTGAGAACTTATCCCGTAATTTTGCGTGAATGCACGAGCAATAAAGTACGTGCGGTTTTAGCATCACTATTTTTTTATTTGCAATCGGTTTCATCTGAAGAATAGGCAAGTATATTGACGAATGACGGGTAATTAAAGGTGAACTAATGTAAAATTCAATGCACTGCACTGTTACACTTTTCATAAAAGCGGTCTCTCAGTGAAAAGGCATCATAAAAAAGACAACTGCGTCCCTTTCAAGAAAAAAAATTGTTGAAAGGGGTGGTCCTTTAATAGAGATGGTTTTTATTAATTATACTTAAAAAATATTAATATGAAGTCTATATTCTTATCGTCAACAATAATTACTTTATGAACTGGTTTCCAATGTCAAATTATGGTGTTTTATGTATTTGGCAGTAGTGTTCAATACTTTCGATTTGGAATGAAGTATTGGATAAATTTTTGAAATTTTGTATTGATCATTATTGCAGCATTGCAGCATTAGAGTGTGATCTCAGTCAAATAGATGTTCTTTGCTTTACAGAACATTGGTTATCTCATAATGATCTAAACACACTCCAAATTCCTAGTTTTTACCTTGCAGGATCTTATTGTAGAGCAAGGGAATCAAATAAAGGCCCTGCTTACGGAGGTTCGTGTATTTATGTAAGAAATAATATTGATTCTACCTTCTTGTCAGAATTCAATTTATATGCAGTTGAAAAAGTTTTTGAAATAACAGTTGTACATCTTACTACGCTCAAAATTATTTTACTTTGCATCTACAGACCTCCAACAAAGCAAGCTTTAGATTATTTCAATTTCGTAGAAAATCTAGAGATAACTCTGAACAAAATTAGTAATCTCTCTTTTAAATCCATTGTTGTATGTGGAGATTTCAACATTGATTTTCTGAGCGAATCCCACGAAAAAGAGCAGTTTCTCAATTTAATTCATTCTTTTAATTTAGATATTACAGTGAACGTACCTACACGGAATACCCTCAAATCACAAACAGCAATAGATCAAATTATAATTAACAAAACCACAACTAGATATGAAATAATAACGAATAATCTAGGTTACAGTGACCACGATGCACAAATTCTTACAATTACTAATAACATGAATACTGACACAATAAATAAAACACGCATGTGCAGAGCATTTACTACAGTTAACATAAAGTTATTTACGGACTACTTGCTGAAAGAATCATGGGAGGCAGTTTATAACGCTATTGACACAAATGAAAAATATAATTTATTTTTCTCAAAGCTTTCATTTCTCTTTAACGCATACTTTCCTATTAAAAAGAGAAAATTAAACATTTCACGAAAAAGTAATACTTGGATCACAAAAGGAATTAGAACATCGTGTAAAAATAAACGTACTCTCTACTTTATTTCTAAACGTCATGACGTATCTCAAGATTTCCTTATCTACTTTAAAAAATACAAAACATTGTTACGAAAAGTCATAAGGCAGGCTAAAATCATGAAAAACGATCAGGATATTTTGAACTCAAATAATAAAACAAAAGCAATGTGGAATATAAAAAATACTACCAAATCAACTAGAAAACCCGTAGAGAATGTTGTTTTAAAATATAACGATATAAATGTGAACGATCCGGCAACAGTGGCTAATCTCTTTAACCAATACTTTTCGAGAATTGCTGCCGATCTCACTAAGGGTCTTCAGCCACAAAATTCAAAAACAGACAGTTCACCCAAAATTTTAGACACAATGTTCGTTTCCGAAACTTCTTCCTATGAAATTCTCAAAATAATCGGTAAACTAAAAAATAAATATTCGTCCGGTTTAGATGAATTCCCAGATTCTTTGTTAAAGACTTGTGCGTATGCCATTATACACCCGTTAACTCACATATTTAATGCATCTTTATGCACTGGAACGTTTCCAGATATTTTCAAAACAGCTAAAATTAAGCCGCTTTTCAAAAAAGGCAACAAAAATGAAATTCAAAATTATCGGCCCATTTCTCTTCTATCAGTTTTTTCAAAAATATTAGAGAGACTTTTTTACGTACGAATGGAAACCTTTCTCACTAAACACGACGCGCTTTCAGATTGCCAACATGGATTTAGAAAATCAAAATCAACGGAAACAGCTATATTTTCTTTTCTTAAAGATGTCGCCTCATCATTGGATCAAAACGAGGCACCTATTGGATTATTTTTAGATCTCTCAAAAGCTTTTGACGTCATTGATCATGACATTTTACTTTCCAAATTACCTTCATATGGAATTCGTGGTATTGCGCTAGATTGGTTATGTTCGTACCTTAAACAACGATCTCAGAGAGTTGAAATACCTTACTGGAATGATGGAACATTACGTACGCACCTTTCTCACTCCTTGCCCATTCCATGTGGAGTTCCTCAAGGATCGATTTTAGGCCCTATTCTGTTCCTACTTTATGTAAACGATATGCCCTCGGCGATTCGAAACGGAAGAACGGTTATCTTTGCGGATGATACGAACATCCTTTGCAATAAAGAAACCGTAAATAGTACAATATCAGATGTTTCACATTGGTTCCGAAATAACAAATTAATAGTAAACGAAAAGAAAACGGTTTTAATGCAGTTTTCCATATCAAATAAACAATTCTGTGCTCCATTGAAAATGAACAGTGTACCATTGACTGATGTGAAGGCAACAAAATTTTTAGGTCTCTCAATTCAGTCAAACCTTAAATGGAACGTCCATTTAAATGAATTGAACACAAAATTAAGTTCATTATGCTACGCGTTCAGAATTCTTGCAAATTCAGTCAGCCTTCATTCTGCTCGTTGTGTATACTTCGCGAATGTTCATTCCCGCCTGAGATATGGCATAATATTCTGGGGAAATACATCTTATAGCTCCCAGACTTTTAGATTACAAAAACGAATTGTACGAATAATAACCAAATCCCACCCACGTGATTCTTGTAAGCCTCTCTTCATTAATCTAGGAATTCTACCATTACCGTGTCTTTTTATTTACGAATCAGTGGTTTTTGTAAAAAATGACTTGCTCAAGGGCGGGAATATTTTTCAGAAAATGCCGAAGTCTATTACTATAACACTCGACGTAGAAATCATATTCATCAGGTGACAGTATCAACAGCTTATTACAAAAAATTCACATACAATACATGTACATTATTTTACAACACTTTGCCAGATGACATTAAACGATTAAATTCAATAGAAAAGTTTAAATCCCAAGTGAAATCGTTTCTGCTGCAAAACTGTTTCTATACAATTAGAGACTATACTGAGCATCACAAGAAAAGTAACATTAATTTTAACAATGATACATAATGCATTATTTATTACCAACTGTAACAACTATTGTACTACAGCTTCCGACAATGACTCGATCAGGTTTTTCGTCCAGTTTCCCTGATCCATTGAGCAAATGCTGAGATGGCCCCTTGTTTTGCTTCTGGACATAAATGTAACTTCATTTTCTGTGCACGTCTTCTAGAATTCAGTGGGAAATACAATTATTCAAATTATCGTGTCCATGTTGTCGCGGCAGGAAGTAATAAGAGCCAAAATTTATTGCTTATTTATGTTTGAAAATAGATTTTATTACATGGGAGTTTTTTTTGTTGTTTTTTTCTCCCTTTCAAAATTCAAAATTTATTGCTTATTTACCCTTGAAAATAGATTTTTTTTACATGGGAGTTTTTTTGGTTTTTTTTTCTCCCTTTCGAAATTCAAAATTTATTGCTTGTTTATCCTTGAAAATAGATTTTATTACATGGGAGTTTTTTTTTCTCCCTTTAAAAAATTCAAAATTTAAGTAGTATATGACTTAGTGTAGGGATCACAGAATTTTGAAAATGTGCACACAATTCACTTTTCCCCATAGCACGTCATACGCAGTTTCTAACTGTTTTTTTGACGTAAAATAAATAAATAAATAAATAGATCTAGATCCAAAAATTGAGGTGGTAATTTGATGTAATCATTATTTGTTTAAAGTTGTTTTATCTAGTCGCTAATGCTTGCGCAGTATAGGGAAAGTATTGCAACGCTGGAAAAAGAGCTAATTATCGAGAATTGGCGAGAAAAAGAGCAAAGTTTTAACAGAAAAAAAAAATATGTTGCCGGGACCTGGGAACAAAAAGGGGATAAATCTTGTCTCTATAGTAAATTACTTCCCCTAACAGGATGTGTCGTACGAATCCATGTTTTGTGGTTCCTTGATAGCAAGTCTGTCTGTCCGTCTGTCTTTTGTTTGTGAACAACGTTAGTGGCATTGTAAATAGGATTTTATTTAAAATTGATATTCCCCAACCGGTCCGGGTGTTGGGGCGGTCCCTTGAATTGGAAACCCATATTATTTTTTTAAAGGGATACTTTACATAAAGACGCTGGGATATTTTCATTATTTAAAAAGAATGGTACACTTTTTTCATTAAACTTTATCCTCGCAGAACGTAAAAGACGTTTAAGAAATGGTGTTGGGCTCATTTTCAGTGAAATCCTTGGTTGCAAAAACTACACAAGTTCTCTTTTTCGGCATCTATCTATAATTAAAATTTTCAAGATAATTTTTTTCTTAATGAGTTTTCAAGTTTTTTTTAAGTGTGTAGCAAAAAGCGTAAAAAAAGTAGTGCTGGGCCCATTTTCGGCGCACAGCCCGTCAATAAGAATTTTTGTCTAAAATTCGCCGTTTTCCGGCGCACAATTACTCGTATAACACGTTTTACGTTCGTAAGAAGTATTTGTCTGGTTGCCTCCCAATAAATTGATCAGATAGCTACGAACGAACGTCGAAAATTGAATTGGAAGCTGCATGAAGATGCCAAATTTACTCAAACCAGAATCAAGCTAATACAACTATAGTAATTACCGAAACGAGTGTATAAAGAGGGGGATAATTGCATGAATGATATGTTCAAGAAAACGAGCGACGATAGGAGCGATAATTAAAATTTTAAGAAATTCAAGCATATTTTTCCACCCAAGACATGCATTTCATGTCTTGGGTGTATCGTAGTGGAGTAAACGGTACTTGGCCACTTAAGAGTTGCGACAGCATTAACTCATTTGAGAACAAACATTTTGAAAATTTGCTAGAAACTTTCTACTGTCCAATGATCCTTTTACTTACCCCAACCGTAATTTCTATCGGAAAATGAACCTTACGTTATTAATTAATTTTTTAATAAAAACGTGTCATTTTGATCAGTGATTGACCACATATTATAGTGATTGACCAATATGATGACAGTGTTTGGCCACTCAATTAGTTCTAGCAGAAACAATTAGTATAACGATATTTTAATTAATTATTATATTAGCCATAAAAAAATTGTAAGATGCAGATTAAATATAACTTTAATATTTTATATGTATTGTTGGGGAAAATTACAATAACCTCGATTTTCAAATATGAGCAAATTCGACTTCATTCAGTTGTGTCTTTGGAGGCCTACGAATAGAATCGTAGGGAGTGTGATGGCATTTTTTAAATAGAAATGGATGGAATACGCAGTGGCGTAGTTAGGGGGAGGCAGGGGGGGCGGTGCGTCCCGGGTAACACCAATTATAAAATTTTATAGTTCGTATGATATAATTTTAATGATTTATTTAAAAAATATATATATATATATATATATATATATATATATATATATATATATATATATATATATAATAGTTGTACAATTAAAACCTACATACTAAGAAAGCAAAGAAAAATAATGCAGAGTAAAACGCGAAACTATAAGCAGTGAGCCCCAATTCTTCAGTGGTCGAAGAGTCTCGATTTCGGCGATTACTTTATCTTATCTTATCGTTAATCGTGATAAAATAATGTACAAATTATCTTTAATATCGTGCAAATATACTTGTATTTTTATTAAATAACTAGCTGACCCGGCGAACTCTGTTCCGCCTTAACAGTCGGTCCCATCTTTTTCTCGCGTCGCACTCACTGTGAGAAACTGTACTATCCTTGTTGCACTGCGTACGTGCAAAAACGTGCGTTCTCACACAGGAACGCTGTCGAACGGGATAAACAGTATCCTATGTCCGTCCCCTGGCTCTAAGCTTCCTGCTCACCAATTTTCAGCCAAATCGGTACAGCCGTTCTTGAGTTATAAATAGTGTAACTAACACGACTTTCTTTTCTATATATATATATATATATATATATATATATATATATATATATATATATATATATATATATATACTAGCTGACCCGGCGAACTCTGTTCCGCCTTAACAGCCGGTCCCATCTATTTCTGGCGTCGCACTCACTGTGAGAAACTGTACTATCCTTGTTGCACTCGTGATAATAAAGCAATTGCAGATTTGTGTTTTTCTCTCAAACAAAGAAGAATTTAAAATAAAACGCTCTGATATTAAATAGATAATTAAAAATCTATTACGTAGCAGAGCGTTTTTTTAAATTGATTTTTGTTTAAGAGAGAAATACAAAGCTGTAATCATAGGGACCGGCTGTTAAAGGCAATAAATAAGCAGATTTTGGAATTTATTATGTTAAATTGTTTATTAGAAAATACAAATAAAAAAATTAAGTAGATTAATCATTCATTATTGTTCCTGTATTTTGGTGCATAGGTTGCACTCTTCAGTTAAGTACCTTGTGATATACGACATTTTTTGTTTTATTATCAGGCGCAGGTTACAACAGGCAACAATGACCGCTAACATGCGAAATCACGCGAAAACGTGCAAAAACGTGCGTTCTCACACAGGAACGCTGTCGAACGGGATAAACAGTATCCTATGTCCGTGTCCTGGCCCTAAGCTTCCTGCTCACCAACTTTCAGTCAAATCGGTACAGCCGTTCATGAGTTATAAATAGTGTAACTAACACGACTTTCTTTTATATATATAGATAACGGCGAACGAAAGGCGGCTATCATTATCGCCTTCTGTTATCAGTGCGGCGTTACAACAATGGGTTACAACAGGCAACAATGACCGCTAACATGCGTAATCACGCGAAAACGTGCGTTCTCACACAGGAACGCTCTCGAACGGGATAAACAGTATCCTATGTCCGTCTCCTGGCCCTAAGCTTCCTCCTCACCAACTTGCAGTCAAATCGGTACAGCCGTTCTTGAGTTATAAATAGTGTAACTAACACGACTTTCTTTTATATATAGAAGAACACGGCGAACGAAAGGCGGCTATCATTATCGCCTTCTGTTATCAGTGCGGCGTTACAACAATGGGCTACAACAGGCAACAATGACCGCTAACATGCGAAATCACGCGAAAACGTGCGTTCTCACACAGGAACGCTGTCGAACGGGGTAAACAGTATCCTATGTCCGTCTCCTGGCCCTAAGCTTCCTGCTCACCAACTTTCAGTCAAATCGGTACAGCCGTTCTTGAGTTATAAATAGTGTAACTAACACGACTTTCTTTTATATATATAGATAACGGCGAACGAAAGGCGGCTATCATTATCGCCTTCTGTTATCAGTGCGGCGTTACAACAATGGGTTACAACAGGCAACAATGACCGCTAACATGCGAAATCACGCGAAAACGTGCGTTCTCACACAGGAACGCTGTCGAACGGGATAAACAGTATCCTATGTCCGTCTCCTGGCCCTAAGCTTCCTGCTCACCAACTTTCAGTCAAATCGGTACAGCCGTTCTTGAGTTATAAATAGTGTAACTAACACGACTTTCTTTTATATATATAGATAACGGCGAACGAAAGGCGGCTATCATTATCGCCTTCTGTTATCAGTGCGGCGTTACAACAATGGGTTACAACAGGCAACAATGACCGCTAACATGCGAAATCACGCGAAAACGTGCGTTCTCACACAGGAACGCTGTCGAACGGGGTAAACAGTATCCTATGTCCGTCTCCTGGCCCTAAGCTTCCTGCTCACCAACTTTCAGTCAAATCGGTACAGCCGTTCTTGAGTTATAAATAGTGTAACTAACACGACTTTCTTTTATATATATATATATATATATATATATATATATATATATATATATATATATATATATATATATATAGATGTATAAACTATTCAGAAATAGATATTTTTATATTTAATTTAGGGGGAAGGGTGACATCATTAGTTTTGCCCCGGGTGACACCAACTTAAGCCACGCCACTGGAAATACGTTCCAAATATATTCGTAGAATACGTTCCTTGTCATCCGCCCGTTATCCAATATAGACCCGTGTGGGATCATTTATTTCGTTTTCCAAGTTACTTCCCTCGATGAACCCTATAACTTCTTCAAATGACATTCTGATGTCTTCTTCGCTGACATACG
This sequence comes from Teleogryllus occipitalis, assembly GCA_011170035.1. Taxonomy (NCBI): domain Eukaryota; kingdom Metazoa; phylum Arthropoda; class Insecta; order Orthoptera; family Gryllidae; genus Teleogryllus; species Teleogryllus occipitalis. The sequence continues at coordinate 47,695 of BLKR01014882.1, forward strand.
AACAAGCGGCTGTAACTGCTTCACTTGTCCGGGATGTCTTCGTAAAAAAAGTCTTGACCCAGCCTTCTCCTGGACAGTTGTTGTTGAATGGATTTGGTTTGGTTGTTGAACTTTGGTTTCGCAGCTAAAAATTGTTGAACGCTACTCTGTAGATCTTCCTTGATCCTTAGAGGATTTATAGAATAGAGCTGGCTTCTTCTTTCTTAGATAAAACAGTATCAGAGAGCTGTTTTATGATCTGCATTATTTAAACGACACTGCTAAACTTGTTGCGAGAACACCAAATGATTTTGCAGCAGAACGCAGAGATGCCTCGATATTTTTTACGCATTTGATGGCATTTACCATGGCTCCTGCATCATACACGAGCTTTGGCTTCTTTGGCAATATAAGACCACTTATTTTAGGCTCGCATAGGATTTACCTTTCTGCAATAATTTTAACGACAATTAAAATTAATGTGTCAACAATTATTAGCAGAGTGGCCAATAACACAATTCACACACTATCGAAGATACAGTCATTGATCACCCCCCCCCCTACGCCTCTAAATACGCAAAGCTAGACTTCTCATTTTCAGCTGATATCATTGTCACTCAATAAGAATTGTGCTTTCTGACATATAATTGTGATTTGCTTACCGCTGTAATCAACAATCAGCACTTTTGAATATCAGGTTTCTAAAGAAAATCTTAAGAAACCTACATACAATGAACACACACCGCACTGTCAACAAGCATCCGCCTTATTGGCAATAGTTGAACTCTTGCAGTCTTAGCAAATATTACACAAGAAAGAGAATTATTACATAAGAAAGAGAAATATTACATAAGATATAGAAAGCGTCCCTTCGGACCATTTAAAAGCAAAATATTAGAAAACGGTGTTAGAGCAAGCGGTAATTCCAAATTTAGTTGGAGTAGCCAATCACGGGGGGGGGGGGGGGGCAATCACTGTACCAATTACCCTATTGCTTCTGAAAAAGATCTATTTCAGTGGGCCTTGCATTGTTTTTGTTTCCACGAAATATTTGCAAATCAAAGGTACTGAACATATTGCGGATAAAATATTAGAAACTTGCAAAGTCATGAACATATTACTTCCCACGAAAAGTAAAAACAGATATAAGACAGAATACAACATGTATGAATATTGGGGAAATAATCAATTCACTTCTGACCTAGTTTTACTCTAGTGTACTTTTTAGAACTGGTAAACACAACTGAAATTTACATTTTTTACATTCGTAATCCTAAAACCAAATGTTTACATGTATAACATTTAATTTATTCTCGTTAAATATTTTATGTAGCTCCGTAAGTCAGCTAGCTTAACGTTTACTTTCCCAATTTAGTATTATTCATTCGGTGTATTATGTAGTTGTTGTAGGTACGTAATACGTAATACGTTTTGCGTAAAGGGTTAAACAACTAGTGAAAGTGTTGTGATAATTGTGAAAAACGTCTATATTCAAAGTCTCGTCTATAACAGTAACGGAAAAACTTGAACCTTGTGTTTTCAAATTCACGAATATCGAAGTGGTGAATTTTGTGGCCTTTTATTAGTTTGCAGCTTAGATCTATTAACGTAAACACACTCAACTCTACTCGCAATTAACCAATAACATTTAAATACTAATTAGAATCACATTTCTTTTATTTTTTAAATAAATACGTAACTTAAATTAAATAATTTAATACACGTAAATTAAAAAGATAATTTAGGAAACATTTTTACACATTATAATCAGATTTCTCATCTATTTATTTTTTCTCACTTTTGCCACGCATTTTGATACGCATTCGTGACATGGCTACTATTCGCTATACACTTTCTACTCTGTACACTCTCAAAGCCGACCTTCTGAAAGCCTTCACACACGTAAACAATAATTTAGATGAACATATCCGAAGGCTCGAAGAGGTCGTTCAAAACTCAGACGGTTGGACAACAATTGGCAACACCGCAGAAACTTTCAACCGTCCATCCGCGAAAGCAAAAACACAATCATCACAACAAATCATGACTCAAAACAGATTTTCTGTTAGATTATGACAATGATTTTCCTTGCCTTCCCAATCCTCACTACCCCCTCCCATCATCGACACGTCCACCCACAAACCGACGCAAACAGGCTAGCAAGCGCAAAGAAAAAAGACACGTAGAGTTGCGCAACCTGGCCCACAAGTAAACAAGTACATTTCCCACTGAGCTCACCAAAAAGGTATTAATTTTAGCAGATAGCCATGGGCGACAAATCTCCTCCCTGCTCAGTGGGAAACTCCCATCCAATTTCTCTGTCATGTGTGTGTTTAAACCTAACGGGAGGTTTGCCGACGTGATCAGTGAATTGGACACCCCACAAAAACTCTCACCAAACGGGATACAGTCATCATCATAGGAGAGCAGAATGACATCAATTTGGGTGGTCACTTTACACCTGAGCAACATGTTGACAAACTACAACGTGCCGCCCAAAACACAAACATTGTAATCTCGACTCTGCCCTTCTGGTACAACAAACCAACACTGTGCAAAGAAATTAGACACGCAAACAACAAATTAAAACTGCATCTGAGAGGCACACATGTTAAATTATTTGAGCTTAACTTTCTCTCAGAAAAACACATGACCCGGCATGGTCTTCACTTGAACCTTGTCGGAAAACATGCACTCCGTAGCGAACTTGCAAAACACATCCTTACACCTCAGCAGTATCCTACCCAAGACTCATCCCCACCTACATCTCCTAGTTCTCTTCCATCCTCCGGAACCCCTTTGGACCCAATTGCCTTATCCCCTGAACCTAATCCTTGTACTACCTCTCCCATTATTCATTCCCCTACATCTGTAACCCCTCCCTCACCTCCTAACACTGCTGGGACACGATACTTCCTTCGACCATGCACTCGAGGTAAAAATGAGATAAATAAATAGCAATTACAGTCAGATGCAGCAGAAAAGCATCCGTGTAGGTACATGCAAAATATTCAAATAATGCATCATAATGTGCAATCTCTTTCAAATAAAATTGAATTTATCGAGGCAGCATTAGAGTGTGATCTCAGTCAAATAGATGTTCTTTGCTTTACAGAACATTGGTTATCTCATAATGATCTAAACACACTTCAAATTCCCAGTTTTTACCTTTCAGGATCTTATTGTAGAGTAAGGGAATCAAATAAAGGCCCTGCTTACGGAGGTTCGTGTATCTATGTAAGAAATAATATTGATTCTACCTTCTTGTCAGAATTCAATTTATATGCAGTTGAAAAAGTTTTTGAAATAACAGTTGTACATCTTACTACGCTCAAACTTATCTTACTTTGCATCTACAGACCTCCAACAAAGCGAGCTTTAGATTATTTCAATTTCTTAGAAAATTTAGAGATAACTCTGAACAAAATTAGTAATCTATCTTTTAAATCCATTGTTGTATGTGGAGGTTTCAATATTGATTTTCTGAGCGAATCCCACGAAAAAGAGCAGTTTCTCAATTTAATTCATTCTTTTAATTTAGATATTACAGTGAACGTACTACCTACACGGAATACTCTTAAATCACAAACAGCAATAGATCAAATTATAATTAACAAAACCACAACTAGATATGAAGTAATAACGAATAATCTAGGTTACAGTGACCACGATGCATAAATTCTTACAATTACTAATAACATGAATACTGACACAATAAATAAAATATGCATGTGCAGAGCATTTACTAAAGTTAACATTAAATTATTTACGGACTACTTGCTGAAAGAATCATGGGAGGCAGTTTATAACGCTATTGACACAAATGAAAAATATAATGTATTTTTCTCAAAGCTTTCATTTCTCTTTAACGCATGCTTTCCTATTGAAAAGAGAAAATTAAACATTTCACGAAAAAGTAATACTTGGATCACTCAAGAAATTAGAACATCGTGTAAAAATAAACGTACTCTCTACTTTATTTCTAAACATCATAACGTATCACCCAGTTTCCACGTCTACTTCAGAGAATATAAAAGAATTTTAAGGAAAATAATAGTTCAGGCAAAAATAATGAAAAATAATGAGGATATTTTGAACCCTAGAAACAAAACTAAAGCAATGTGGAACATCGTTAAAAATTCGACCACGTCATCACGACATTTCGTAGAGAATGTTGTTTTAAAGGATAATGAAAGAGAAACAAGAAATCAAGAAAAAGTTGCGAATCTCTTCAACCAACACTTTTCTAGAATTGCGGTTGATCTCACGAAGGGACTAAAACCACAAAATTCAACATCATATGCTTCTCAAAAAAATTTCGGCACGATGTTTATTTACGCAACTTCTTCTAACGAAATCCTCAGAAAAGTAAATTAAAAAATAAATCATATTCATTCATATTCAAAAATATTCATCAGGTTTAGATGAATTTCCGTATTGTTTATTAAAAACATGTGCACGTGCCATTGTACACCCTTTAACTCACATTTTCAATGCTTCCTTGTGCACAGGAATATTTCCAGATACTTTCAAAACAGCAAAAATTAAGCCACTTTATAAAAAAGGGAACAAAAATGAAATTCAAAATTACCGGCCAATTTCTCTTTTGTCAGTTTTCTCAAAAATATTAGAGAGGCTTTTCTATACGCGAATGGAAACTTTTCTCAGAAAAAACGAAGCGTTTTCAGACTCACAAAACGGTTTCAGGAAATCAAAATCTACGGAAACTGCCATTTTTTCTTTCCTTAAACATGTTGCTTCATCAATGGATCAAAATGAAGAACCCATTGGGATATTTTTAGATCTTTCGAAAGCTTTTGACGTTATTAACCATAACATCTTGCTCTCAAAATTACCTTCTTATGGAATTCGTGGTATTGCCGTAGATTTGATAACCTCGTACCTTAAAAATCGATCTCAAAGAGTAGAAATACCGTTCTGGCACGAAAGGACATTATTTACTTATCTCTCCAATTGAACATGGGGTCGATTATAAAAATTATACGAATAATGAAAAAATCCCATCCACGTGATCCGTGCAAGCCTCTTTTCATTGAGCTTGGAATCTTACCATTGCCTTGCCTATTTATTTATGAGTCTGTAGTATTTGTCAAAACTGACTTACTTAACGGTGGGAACATATTTTCATGTAACACTGATATTTATAGTTACAATACGCGACGTAGAAATCATGTTCATCAAGTGTCAGTATCAACAGCTCACTTCAAGAAATCCACATACAATACATATACGCTACTTTGCAATGCATTGCCAGATGAAATTAAACAATTAAAATTGGTACACAAATTTAAATTAAAATTAAAATCTTTTCTGCTGCAAAACTGTTTCTATACAATTAGAGACTATACTGATCGCCAAAAAAACAACATAATGTTTACTTTAACAAAAACAAGTTATAGTATAATGAATTAGTTTACATTTGTATTGTATAATTTTAAAAAGAAAGACACAATATGCCTGTAACAAATAATGTACTTCCGGGTCAATGACCCCCATCTCGATCAGGTTTTTGTCCAGTTTCCCTGATCCATTGAGCAAATGCTGAGATGGCCCCTTGATTTGCTTCTGGACGTAAATGTAGCTTCACTATGCGCACGTTTTGTTGAACTTTCCTTCGCTTGCAGTGGTAGTAGAGCTTAGGGTGAGTCTCTATTTTGTTAACAATACAAAAAAAATAAAGTCTGTTCGTTTCTTTACCGTTAAAAATAAGTTTTCTATAATTTGGCAACGAAAATATCTAGTTTTTGAAATGTTATCTCTCGCTTTTTTAAATTTGTTATTATTATTATTATTATTATTATTATTATTATTATTATTATTAATCTTTCAAATATTAATAGTTAAATTGTTGAGAAGGGATTCTGAAACTCAAGAAAGCGTGCGCAGATGATTTTCTCCCCCATACGGCACATACAGTTTTTGACTGTTTTTGACTAAATAAATAAATAAATACGTGATGCACATTTTGTTTATGTTTCATGGCCGACTGCAAATACCTTGGCTACGTATGTGATATAGTTTCTTAATTAAACGATTTCATTCCTTTTCTGAATTCTGATTGGTAGAGGTGAATTTTTAATTGCACGATGGAATTTTAATAGCACGCGTGCTATTAACATAGAGTTAACGAACAATTTTTCATAGAATTAATGAGCATATTTAGTTAACTAAAGGAAAAACCCATTAATACACTGATCCAGCCCATTACCATACACTTCAGCGTTAAAAATATACAAAGCTGTAATAAGACCTTTGCTATTTTACACCTACCCAGTCTGGTTATATACGTCAAAATCCAATCAATGAAAAACTACAAATACTACCAAACTAATTTCTCAGAATTATTTCAAACGCTCCCTGAATTTCCAAAAATAAACAGTTACTCAAAAAATTCATCTTAAGAGAACTCCACATCACGTATCTAGTTACCAACTTCCTTCTCAAAAAAATGCTACCGGAATACAAGATAAGTTACCCTTCACATTTTCCTCGAAAAATTTTCCGTACCCAACTAGAGGATCTATGGGTAGTCTCAACCTATGTAATAGTTTTATGTTTTAATTTATCTATTAAGCCACCTTAAAATTGTAAAGATGAATTAATTTAAAGAATGTAATCACCATCTGTGTAAATAAAAGTCACCATCCTGTTCATAGACGGACGGACAGACAAAACGTTTTGCCCTCATTCGATTTTTTGGTATCAAGGATCCCCAAAACAAGAATTCTGGCTGCATCACGAGTTAGAGGATTTTTCTAAATTCAACAACTGAATTTATCCACTTTGTCGACAGCCCTATAAAACAGTTTTTCTACCAAAATTTCGTCGTTTTCCTTAAGCATTACATACATAACTTTTTCTCTACTGTGTAAACGGTAGCGATAAAGTAAAAAGATGTTATTAGACTTGCGGCGGGTTGCAAGGAAAGAAAATTGTAAAAGGAAAAGTTGTAAAATTCTGTAAAATTTTACTCGGTCTTTAGCAAACGGTTCTTTAAAACTACTTGGTCTTTTAAAGAATAGGCCGTTGCAAGAGTTATATTTAACGACGCGTTTACTAATGCTTCTTTAAAAAGAAACACATGAAATGTAGTATAGTTTTTAAGGTTTGTAGAAGTTCTGTGTCGAAGTGCAAAGCCTCCTACTCCTTTCATATGACTGTCTCTAACTACAAAATACCTTCAAACGCTCTCGTTGGGGCGAGTGTCTTCTGTTTTGTGTTTTGCTCGCGCCAGTTTTCTTGACACACGAGCTCCCTAGTCATCACCCAGAGCTGAAAAGCACGGCCCGTTGGCATCAACTTATGTCACTGCAGCGCCTCTGACTGGGAGGTCCTAGGTTCGAGTCCTGACGGCGGCAGGATTTTCGACTCTAGCTTTTCAGCTAGGTCGAATTCAATCGCTGTCTATAGGAGAATTCTAGCCGCCGGCTGCTCTGATCGGTAGTTTTCCGTGGTTTCTCCCATCAACACCAGGGGAATGCCGGAGCAGTACCCTACCAAATGGGCCACGGATCGCGCGCGATCTGTCCTTCCCATTGCTTGTCCTATCCTCTCCCCTTACACACACTTACACTAACGTGCACTACTCTACCACATATTCCGGGAGATCGGATTGGGAGCTTAGAGCTTGTCACGGCTGGGGCGGCGCCCCGCTGGTGGGAGAGTCCTGGTTATGGGGAAACCCCACTAGCCGACGGTAGGTCGGCGCCGGATCTCGCCATCCAGCGGGGGAAGATCACCGCTACCTCCCGAGAAACAAAAAACATGCACTACACTAACGGGACTAATGACCTGAGCAGTTGACGCGCTCGGAAACACGAACAAATCAATCAATCAAAAACGGCCTGTTGAGAGACCTAGGTTCGACTCGGAATGACACGTATCAATTTACAATACTGGCAACAACCACCCCGCACGTTCAAAACAATTGTCGCATTTCTCGTGGGACGCTTTGGTGCGTTCAGTTCATGCCCAAGATTGGTACGCCCTTTTAAGCTGTGACGTAGCCAGAACCTTCCTCCCCCGCACCCCCGCTGTGGAATATCAAGAAAACTTGCGCGCGTAGTACTGTGTAGGTTAGTGAGAACTTCGTAATTGCCGGAAAAAATAGAGGGAGAAATTTTTCGAAAATAAATTATTCATTTTGGATATTATTATAGGTGTTTCCACGTAAGAAAAGACCCTAAAAATTCAAGATGGCGGAGTTTCGGCACTGCCAACCTCATCGAAATAAAACGCGAAAGCGCCGACGCGACTTGTTTAAATGTAGTACGTAGTGGCCTTCAAAAATCCAGATATGCTGAAATGATTTGTTAATATTGTTTTACGACTTATAAATCGCAACAGGCATATGGCAAAATAATTTAATTTATAATTTATATATGAAATTTGTTTTTATTAATTAATTATAATATTAAATATAATACTTTTAATTAAATTACTTATAAATTTAAAAATATTTGAACTCTCAGAATTAATAAAATTTTATTGAAACTGAAGAATAAATGAAATAGTTATGTTATGTTATTTTATTATACAATAGGAAAAAAAGGTATAAACAGGGGATTTATAGAGATGAAATGAAATACAAGACTCAAAATAATTTTAATTTTCCAACAGTACACAATGAAGTGAAATAAAACTATTCTTTACTGAACTAGAAATATTTGTATAATAATAGTTTTATGCACGTAATATCGACACATGACCACGATCAAAGCATATCTAAGGAATGAACAAATCTACTGTATGAAAATGACAATGTTTGAAATTTCATGAAAATTGAATTGATCAGATATATGATTTGATATAATGCGAAGGTTCAGTAAAGAATAAACTGATGCACCATGGGTGGTCAATTTTAATGACAAATTGCAAGGAGCAGTCATTAAAATTTCTTGAACACCGATGGTCCACAGCAATTTATTTTCACAAAAATTATTGAATTTTCACAACAATTTTAAAGCCTAATGCCCCTGGGCTTACAAACATTACAAAACATCCTGGCATTTACCTTAAGCGATCAGGGAAAACCAGGGAAAACAAATTAGTATGCTACCATATATATAAAAAAATTGAATAAGAAAGTGAATTAATCCTCAATTGGATTGTAAAAATATTATCATTAAAAATCAACATTAAGAAATTTGGCTGACTTTACAAATTAATAAACTACTTTAAAATTTTACATATATTGATAGCATACCCATCCTCCCAATCAGGATGACGAGTGAGGGCCAATTTCTAGCATGCATACAGAAACATAAGTCAATATAATGGAGACATTTACAATACGTGAAATAATATACATAAAACATTCCATATTTATAAAATGAAAAATCTGGTAGACACAGCAACCCTGCAACATAGAACAATCAATGCAGTATCTATTGTCCAATCATGATAAATTCAATAAACAGACATGTTATTGTTATAGCACTCGTACATTTATTATCCAAAAAAGAATACTGCGAACAATGACTAGCACTCATAAGCTGGAGTCTTGCAAACCCTTGTTCAAAAAATTAAGGATTCTTCCACTACCGTGCATGTACATATTTGAAATAGTTGTCTTCACAAAGAAGATTCTCATGGAAAACAAAGACACTTTCACTCTAAATTCAGGTGTACACAACTATAACACTCGACAAAAGGATAACCTACATGTTCCCCATTCTGAAACTACACTTTATTAAAAAAGTACCCTAATAGAGGGCATTACACTTTATAACAAATTGAGCCATGATATTAAAGATATGAATACAATACATAGATTTAAAAGTAAATTGAAAGCTTTCCTGCTTAACAACATATTCTACAGTGTGAAGGAATACACAAATCACACCACTACCTCCCTTAAAAAACAAAAATAAAAATTCTAATCCCACTGATTCTCTGTTTCATGTTGACTGTTCAAGTTGAAGCAAAGAAAAAAGAACTGGCATATCCCATCCTGCCTGTGTTAAATTGCAGTTGGACTGATGTAGAAGGAGAATGCCAAACCAAAATTCTATTTCCTTCATCCTGAATTTGCTAAATGCACTAGGCATCATTAATATCGTTAAATCATTTCTGAATGAATAGTATTTTATTATTAGTATTGTTACTATTATAATTGATATTACTATTATTAGAATTGTTATTATTACTATTACTTATTATTATTATTATTACTATTATTATTATTATTATTATTATTGATTATTGTAAGATCAATGACCAACTTGATCAGGGTTTTTTGTCCAGTTTCCCTTGATCCTTTGAGCAAATGCTGAGATGGTTCCCCTTGTTTTGATTTCTGGACAGTAAATGTAACTTCACTCTGCCATATCTGACTCGTCATACACGATTGAAATTGTATCTGTGACTCAATAATTATTATTATTATTATTATTATTATTATTATTATTATTATTATTATTATTATTATTATTATTATTATTATTATTATTATTATTATTATTATTATTATAAGATCAAAAATTATTCCGAGGAAATTATGTTCTTGCAATGAAAAACAAAAGAATTAAAAAAGGACATTATCACATTTAAATAAAAAAAATTGCTACTTAACTTATATATTACTTCAAACTCCAGTAACATATGAAAAACGAAATTGTCCAGAAGAAAAGTTGGCCCAAGAATTTTTGCTTCACATTACAGTATTCAATATAATATGTGACCCAAAAAAAAATACCTACAAAACCAATAAAATTTACAAACATAAATAGAAAATCATTGAAAAATAACTTAAAATGAAATGTTAATTACCAAAAAGTAATATTACGTTTTAAGTTTACGTTGGGGTTGGCACCTACTTTCTCCAACCTAAATGGTAATCAAAAGTCCCTAAGTCAATGTAGTTTGTATGGCGGGTGGTTTACGGGAGGTTGGTATTGCCAAGCTCTCTGGGTCACATCTTACGTGAAATAAATCTTAGCAAGTATTCAAATACAATTAAAAATAAAGATAGTAATTAGATAAAAAACCGATGCTGGGAAAAAGTTTCCAACAGCTTTAATATTCAAGAGAAAAGCGCAAGGTGGAGCAATTGAGAAGTATTATCCTTAGATCTGCTGTACACACAGCTTGGACATTAATACGAAAATAACTTTTTCGTAGTAGCGTAGGTTAACGAATGGTTAACAGTTTACAGGTCGGATTTTCAGTCTATAATTTAAAGAGTCCTTTAACGATTCAGTAAACTTAAAGAACATTCTTGGAACGCTTTCTTCCGTTAAGACAACACTAACAGGACCAAAAGCGTTTAACGAATCGTTCAATATGTTCATGCAACCCGGGGTTGGTTCATTCATTTGAGGAGTACTGAAAGCGTTGCTAATATTTCAAACCCAATCGTTCGGTGAGGTTCGGGAGCCGCCACATCACCACTGATAACCTGCTAGGTGCGCCTGTGACGCGCCGTCGCCCAGCGATTGGCGCCGACTTATCAGCGGCCAGCGATGCGGAGGTGCTGCAGCAGCCGAGCCCCAGTCTGTGTGGGCGCCCACTCACGGTCAGTGCTTCCATCCTCTTGGCTTACTCACTCAATTCATTAACTACTTAATAGCTTACTTAATTACTCACTCACTCACTCAACTACTTACTCACTCACTCACTCAACTACTTACTCACTCACTCACTCACTCAACTACTCACTCACTCACTCAACTACTCACTCACTCACTCAACTACTTACTTACTTACTTACTCACTCAACTACTTACTTACTCACTCACTCAACTACTTACTCACTCACTCAACTACTCACTCACTCACTCAACTACTTACTCACTCACTCAACTACTTACTCACTCATTCACTCAACTACTTGCTTACTTACTCAATTACTTACTCACTCACTCACTCAATTACTTACTCAACTACTTACTTACTCACTCAACTACTTACTCACTCACTCACTCAACTACTTACTCACTCACTCACTCAACTACTTACTGACTCACTCAACTACTTACTCACTCACTCACTCAACTACTTACTCACTCACTCACTCAACTACTTACTCACTCACTCACTCAACTACTTGCTTACTTACTCAATTACTTACTTACTCACTCACTCAATTACTTACTCAACTACTTACTTACTCACTCAACTACTTGCTTACTTACTCACTCACTCACTCAATTACTTACTTACTCACTCAATTACTTACTTACTTACTCACTCAACTACTTGCTTACTTACTCAACTACTTACTCACTCACTCACTCAATTACTTACTTACTCACTCACTCAATTACTTACTTACATACTCACTCAATTACTTACTTAATTACTTACCTACTTTATTACACTCACTATATATATATATATATATATATATATATATATATATATATATATATATATATATATATATATATACATATACATATATATAGTGAGTATAGTGGTAACAAACACACTTTTTACTGTAAGAAATTTTGATAGCTGATTATAGTATTCAAAAATTTGGAGGCTAAAATCAGTGTAATGAAAAAGCAAGTTTCTGTGAAATTTTTATTGATTTTTTAGATTAGGTGCTGCAAATACTGTAACAGTAAGTTTAATGTTACAGTATTTAATTCGCTATGTTAATTTATTTATGTTTATTTCGTTTGTAAAAGTAGGAAATTATTGCTGCTTCTATCAATATAAATGCTTGGTTTGAATTGAACACTTTCAAGTAATAGCTGAGGTGTTGTAGCGCAAACCTGTATTTTATATATTTATAACCTTTATGTAAATATATATATATATATATATATATATATATATATATATATATATATATATATATATATATATATATATATATATATATTTACATAAGGTTATATGTATATGTATATATATATATATATATATATATATATATATATATATATATATAATTATTTTTTTGAGAGTGAACAATAGAAAGATCTGTGTATAAACCGCTCTACAATTCATGTGACGGAATTAATGCGATTGAAACTATTCAAATTAACATTTAATAAAGGTGGTTACTTACAATGATGGTGGCAGAGGTGTCTTTATATGATTACTCCTTTGGCTAGAGAGTTGAGTATTTGTGTAGGAAACTGTGAAACGCGGATTTGTCATTGATACGGGTTTCCTGAATTGGATTTCGGAAAATTCTTAGAGAGGTTAAATTGGGTATGACTTAGATGTTTCAGAAGAAGTGAGTGGAGAAACCTATATGGCGGTTCGTTAAAAGCTATAACTGGATTTCTTACTGAAGTTCCGGGTTAGAGATGTTCCATGGAGTATTCGTTAAGGTGTGGAGGGACGGATTTGGGACTACTTGAAAACTGTATGGTATTGGATTTAGCAGTGCTAATCCATACTCGGAATTTACATGAAAGTAGTGATCTTGTGATGGTTTTGTATAGCAAGTAAATCGGTACTGTATTGCAACTTAGAAGTTGATTAATGGTTTAAGTTCGTGCAGTTCAATTTTTGCTTGCATCCATGATGTATTTATTATTAGGCCCTGATTGGTTGATTGATTAGTTCTTACTGGTGCGTCCACATCTACGGCTGTTATTCCCGTAAATGTACTACATGTTATTCCCGCGAGGTAGCAGTGTTCTCTCCCAGCTGGGAAGTGAAACCCGGCATACGCGTCCGAATGCGAGATTTTCCTCTTCCGAAATCTTCCACCAGCGGATGCCGCCCGGAACTAACTCGAGACTTGGCCTTTTGTAACGTGGCGGCTCACACTGGTTGAATCAGGCCACAAACCTCGCCATAATGGCAAAATTCAAAGTGCACGTTCGGAATTCTGACTTAGCAAATCCCGTTCGGAAGACATTGGAGCACACTACTTCAGCTCCAGAAAGTAATTTCAATTGTTTAATTTTTTTTAATAAAGGGGTTTAGGCGCGTTGTAGAGTAGCAGCAATCCACAGCATTATCGTTGTTTTGGGACTCCTCTTTATCACGCTGCACATTTCGCCTGTGCAATCTGAGGGAATTTTAGGTGGTTTTACTTCGATGGTTTACGAATGGAAGTGGCTAAAGGGTAAAGTAGCAAAACGCGATGTTCTTTATTGTTAATTTTTTCTTTACATTCCATAATAATTTTTATTAACATACTAATTAAATTCTGGTAAACAAACAATAAAATATATCCATTTCAGTACTGTAATTAAAAATAAGTAGGAAAATATGTTTATTAGTCCATAATTAAAATCATTGATGTTTTCCGTCCATGTTTTCATCGACATTGAAAACCCCTTAGCGATGTATCGAAACATCGATGTTTTGGTACAATTTGCTATTACTACCCGTGGCCCATTCGTTAGGATTCTGCTCTAGTATTCACCTGGTATTGTACAGAGAAGTCACGTAAAACACTATCTGTCACCGCGATTCGCGTCCGGATGTGAAGTTAAATGTGAGTCGCGCGAGCAGGCTCAACAGGCGTTGAGATCAACGAGTTGCGACAAAACACGCTATCACGATTTTATTGCTGTTATCTGGGCAGACAGACCTTCCAGCGATACCGCTAATACGAACGAAAGCCTCTATCATTGTGACTGATTGCATCAATGGGTTCGAGTATGGACTCGTGCCTTTCTGGAGTACGTTGTTGAAGGGAACACGAACAAAATGAATTTCTTCATAGCTATCAACTCCTTCGACTGGCGTTTCCTGGCACCTGCGGAAGTCACTAGTCCCGTAAGTGTAGTGAATGTTTTATTGCGAGAGATGGCGGTCATCTCCAGTTGGTTGGCGTCATACTGCGTCGAACTAAATGTCGATTTGCGAGATTTCCTCTGCCAGGCATCTCCCA